>CANXYI011227219.1:0-12934 GCA_948208565.1 Hura crepitans | reverse complement strand
ATAATAAGTCTTTTTCACTTACGTATCGCAAAAATAATAATGCACTAAGCGAATGCTTAATGGTGTAATCAAAGTAATTTATGTGCACAAATCCACAATCATGCATGTATATAAGCAATATAAAATACATAATTATAATGTACATAAGATATAATCTTAAAAGTAGGATGCATATGTGTATCTCAACCTTTATAAAGTATATACATCATCTAGAACATATCATCAAACACTAAATGTCAGCTTTACAATATTATTAGCTTTATATCTTAAGCTTCAACATTAAACATATATTATGCCCATACTTAAGAAAACACATAAGCTATACTGGACAATAGGGAACATAAGCCACTGAGGCCATCAAGACCACAAAGGTCTAGCAACATGGACTTAATGTCATTAGGACTGTAAAGGCCAACACATAGACTTGAAGATCATCTGGACCATAAAGGCCTAACAATAACATCATAGGACCTATAGTCACAAAATCAGGTATAAAAGTACCCTAGCAGCTGCTAAACCCTTAGTTAATCAATCAACCTATCCAATCTAGATTGTTTACTTTTACAGGCCACTTACCATATTATTTTTTGTTTCATCATATTAGTATAGCTTAAAGTAGATTTTAAAGATTTTTTTTGGCCAAAGAATGACTAAGTAGGGAAAATTATTAATTTTCATTATAGTTATGTGTCACAAATGATACTTACCAATCATATACACATTTCCCATAATATGAACACCTACATTCTTAAATTATGCAAGCATAAAGTACACCTTTATAGCTTAAGATATGTAACATACTCATTTACATTATATGCCTATAATAGAAACATAGCCTAATATGCTTAAAGAATTTTGGCCATGTTAACAGAACCATTATACATTACTCATTTTTCTACATTGAAAATATTATGGATCTTATCACCATTCACATAGGAATCATTTATGCCCATATATGGCATAAAGAAGCATTAAACATCATCATATACATAATGTAACCCATTTAGCCTCATCATGCTATAAACATCAAAGGAGTTCTCCACCCCATATCACATAAATTTGTACATAATTACAACTCATTAGGAAATTAACCTCAATCTAAAAAGCTAGCATGGCCAAATGGATGGGGCATGTTATGCTATGTTGTTAGTCATGAAAACATGACACTATTATTATGTTATTATTGCCATTTTATGAAGGCTAGTGACATGCTTATGTAATATAAAGAGTGTATGTATACACATTATGTAATATGGATATGTGAGATGTATGTATGCCTTAGACACATTATTACCTGTTTTGTCATTTGTTGGCCAAACAAAATTTTACAATCTACTTAAACCAAGTTAATAAGGTAAAACTAAAATTAAAGATGGTTAAGTATCCCATACGAATAAACATCCTAGTTAGATAGGTTAATTGATCAACTAGGTGAATATAGTAGTTGTTAGGGTACTTTTATACCTTTATGTGATCTTCAGGCATAATATGTTAACCTTTGGGTCTAATATTGATTTTTGACCTTAGGGTCTTATGATAATATATGACCTTTAAGCACAATATGCAAACCTTAAGGTCTGATATGGCGAGGCCTATATGGCCCTAAAGGCCTAAGTGGTCCAATGGGTCCCTATTGTCCAGTCTCGCATAAGTCCTTTATTGAGTACAGGTATAATAAACAAATAATAATAAAGCTTAAGATATGAACTTCATGGTGTGATATTTTGATGTTTTATGCATTATGATATGATTTAGGAACTTTTCATGTTCTTGTTATTTTGAGTTACATAGACATAGCATGTTTAATGTTTTTATATCATGAAAATTTGATATTTGTGATATGTAACCTTTATACATGATAATTTATGGAATGCTTTCACAAGTTACGTTGATTACACCAATAAGCTATTGCTTAGTGTATTGTGTGATTTTGTGATGCGTAGGTAAATGAACTAGATTATAGTCAAAGCCTCAATAGCTACTGTAGATCAAGAGAACGCTTGTGGTATTTTGCTATTTTGTTTATATATTTTGTGATGTAATTAAATAGAGATGCTCATATATAACTTATAAGGGATTAGGCTTAATCTAGATTTGTAAATTGTTATGTAACTTTTAACAACTTTAAGTTTCTTTTAATGCTTGTATAATATCTCTTCGTATTGCATGAAATGTGTTTGAGATGTTAGATGATTTGGAGTGACTAGAGGAACATAGAAGTTGGGATTTGAATTTTGTTAAGTGTAGAAGTGTTTTTTCTTAGCTTTACTATTTATTTTGGGATAGTGTCCTGATACAACCGTTATGCTACTAGATTTTTGACATGAGGATTCCTAAAATGGTTTTAAAACATAAAGGCATAATTTTATTTAGATGATAATTTCAAGATTTAATACTTAATCAAATTTTTTCAATAAGGTTTAATTCATTCATGTTTTAAATAATAAGAATAGGTTAAGTAAGTTTGGATGATACTATGTGTGTCACTCCTTATTTGGATTTGGCGATCAGATTGGGTAAGGGGTGTCACATTTAGTGGTATCAAAGATCTGATTTAGGAATTCCTTAGTATTTAAGTGTTACATATAAGTTTCTTAAGTCTTAAAAACATGTATCACATAATAGTATGATATCGAGGTTTATAATCTATTCTTTATCCTATAGATTGAAGATGAGTTCAAATACACCACATAATAAAGAAGAGTTTGGGAGCCATGCTCAGACGATAGTAGGTCAAGAGGCAACTAGAGCTGAGTCTATTACAAGGAGTGATATGAGGATTTTTAATAGCACAAGTGCCACCAGTCTTTTTACAGGAGATATTATAGCTATTAAGATAGGCCACAATAGTAGCACCACAACTACCTCCACTAGTTTAGCAACCATTACCACTAAGCTCTCTAAAAGATATATCTCAAGAGGATAAAGAAGATAGGGACAAAGGACTTCAATGGTAAAAGTGTGGTAGATACAAGTGCAAAAGAATACTTGTTAGATCAGACTATCAAGATCATATAGCAACTAAAGTGCACTCCTTACGAGAAAGTCATTTGTGCAACCTCTTTGTTATAGGAGGAAGCCTTCAAGTTGTGGGATGCTTTGACTAAGCATAAGAATGAAGCAGATGTGACATAGGACTTCTTCTTAAAAGATTTTTAGAAGAAGTACATTACCAAGCACTACTTAGATGCTAGAAGGAAAGAGTTTATGGATCTCAATCAAGGTCAAAGGTCCGTACCAGAGTATGAGAAGGACTTTACTATGCTGAGTCGTTATGCCAAGGATATAGTGTAGAAAAAAGTTGATAGGTGTAAGCGAACTGAGAAAGAGCTAAAAATAAAGATCAAGATGCACATGGCTCCTATAAAGATTAAATATTTCTCAGTATTGGTAGAAGCTTATCATGTGGTAGAGAAGTTTCAGAAGGAGAAATCAAAGTTTTATCAAAAGAAAAATCTTATAGCCAAGATCAGCTAGTACAGCTCAGCACACAGATAAAAAGTTCAAGGTAGGTCATTTTAGGATATAATCATAGCAGTTTTAGAGACAAAGCTAGTCATAAAATGTAGGACAAGGAGCCCAGAATAATACAAAACAACAGTCGCAATTTACTCATGCTCCAGTCTATATGTATAGGAATAATCTGATGCCTTAATATTAGATATGTCATAAGAGGCACAAAGGGGAGTGTTTGCTAACCCAGCTAGGAGTTTTACTTTAGGTGTGGTTCAGCTAATCAGTTCCTTAAAGACAATCTAAAGAAGCGTGATGTAAGGTAAGGATCTATACCTATTTCAGCTAGAGGTTAGAGAGCAGGCTAAGGATAGAGGATAGAAGGAGCTCAGAGGGCTAGATCAAATGGTCAAATAAAGGACAAAGCACCTATCAAGTAGTACACCATCTAAAATAAAGAGGAGATAGATTTGCTTGAAGTGATAGCTAGTACCTTTCTTCTCTTTGACTCTCTTATGTTAGCATTGATAAATCCAAGGTCTACACACCCTTATATATGCATTGCATGGGCATGAAACTGAGGGTTAGCATCAAAACTTCTTGATATAGAGATTATGGTTAGCAAACCTACAGGTCAACTTGTCGTAATAAACATGGTTTACATAGAGTATCCTTTGATAGTGTAATAACACAAGTTTCTAGCTAACCCATCGAGCTACTTTTTAATGAGATTTGACTTGATCTTAGGCTGAATTGGTTGTCTAGGTGTGAAGAGTTTATGGACTAAAAATAAAAGAACATATATCTCAAAGCCGAAGATGGGGCAGAGATTACAATTATGGATAAGAGGATAAAATTTATGTCTAATGTTATATCAGCTATTACAGCCAGGCAGATGTTGATGAAAAATTTTCAAGCTTTCTTGGCACATGTGTATGATACCAAAAAGGAAGAACTAGATGCTAGTTCTATACCTGTGGTGTTAGAGTACATGGATATTTTTCCTGAAGAGTTACCCAGCTTACCACCTAAACAGGAACTTAAGTTTTACCTAGCACTACACTGTTATCTATAGCTCTGTATAGGATGGCTTCTACAAAGTTAAAAGAGTTAAAGCCCCAGTTGCAAGAGTTTCTTAACAAAGGTTTCATAAGGCCTAGTGTACTACCTTGAGGAGCACTGATTTTTTTTGTTAAGAAGAAGGATTGTTCTCTTCGGTTATGTGTGGATTACCAATAGTTGAATAAAGTGACCATTAGGAATAAGTATCCTTTACCAAGGATTAATGATTTATTTGATAAACTTTTAGGAGTTTGGGTGTTTTCGAAGATTGGTTTGAGATTTAGATATTATCAATTAAGGGTTAAAGAGGCAGATATGGCTAAAATAGCTTTCGTAGCATGTTATGGTATTATGAGTTTCTGGTAATGACATTTGGGCTTACCAATGTTCCAATAACTTTTATAGACTTGATGAATTGAGTCTTCCAACCTTTCTTGAACCAGTTTGTGGTAGTTTTCATTGATGATATTCTAGTTTACTTGAAGAGTAAAAAAAAGTATGAGTAGCACTTAAGAATTATTCTTTAAATGTTAAGGGAAAAAAAAGCTTTATGCGAAACTTAGCAAATGTGAGTTTTAGCTAAGTGAGGTGTCTTTCTTAGGACATAAAGCTTCTATAAAAGGTATTTCAGTTGATTCTAGTATGATTAAAGCTATTATAGAATGAAAGCCACCCAAAAACACAATAGAGATTAGAAGTTTCCTAGGTTTGGCAACTTACTATAGATAGTTTATCAAGGGGTTTTCCTTGTTTGCAGCACCTATGACTTGCTTATTAAAGAAAGATGTTAAGTTTATCTAGGATGATAGATGCTTAGAAAGTTTCAACAATCTAAAGGCCATGTTGATAGAGGCTCCTATCCTTATATAACTAGTGATAGGGAAGGATTTCACCATCTATAGTGATGCATCTCATAATGGTTTGGTGTTTATTCTTATACAGGAGGGCAAGGTTGTTACATATGTTTTGAGATAGCTGAAGCCATATGAGAAGAACTACACTACTCATGATTTTGAGCTTATAGCTATTATTTTTGCTCTAAAGATTTGGAGACACTATCTCTATAGAGAAAAGTGTTATGTTTATATGGATCAAAAGACTGAAAGTATCTTTCTACACAAAAGGAGCTGAACTTGAGATAAAAATGATGGATGGAATTGATCAAGGATTATAATTGCTTAATTGATTATCATCCAAGAAAGGCTAATGTAGTAGTAAGTGCTTTAAGTAGGATGTTTACATTAGCCATGAGGGCTATGAATGCTAGGCTTAATCAAATAGATGATGGTGTTTTTTTGGTTGAGTTACAAGTGAAGCCTAGTTTGTTGCAGCAAATAAAGGATTCTTAGAAAGATAATCATAGGATGAAGAGTATGATAAGTCCAATTTAAGAGTGAAAGCCTACTGAGTATGAGATCAAGAGTTATAGTTATCTATACTACTACAACAGAATATGTGTTCCAGATATGGAAGATCTACAGAAGCAGATTTTATAAGAAGCTTATAGATCTCCTTAAGCTATACATCCTTGTAGCACTAAGATGTATCAGGATTTAAAGACTTCTTTTTAGTGGCCAGGCATAAAAAAAGATGTATCTGAGTTTGTGATCAAGTGCTTTACTTGTCAACAAGTAAAGGCTGAGCACTAGGTTCCCTTTGGATTGCTTAATCCTATAGCAATTCCTGAGTGGAAATGGGATAGGGTCACTATGGACTTCATTGCTAGCTTACCAATGATAGGAAGCAAATGTGATTTGGCTTGGGTTGTGGTAAATTAGTTGACCAAAATAGTACATTTTGTACCAATTAGGATCGATTACTCTTTAGAGAAGCTTGCAGAGTTATATATTGATGAGATCATTAGATTGTATAGAGAGCTTACTTCCATTATATTAGATCTAGACTCAAGGTTTACATTGAAATTTTGGAAAAAGCTTCACCATTGCCTTAGGCACATAATTGAGTTTCAGTATGACATTTCTTTCTCAAACTGATAGTCAATTAGAAAAAGTCATTCAAGTAACTCTTTGTTCTTAAGTGATTTTAATGCTAAGTTATATGTGTGATGTTCATGCTAAAGCATGTTTTAATAGGTGCTTAAGGATATGTTGAGAAGTTGTGCTATCAAATTCAAGGAAATTTAGGATGGCTATCTTTCCTTAGCAGAGTTAGATTACAACAATAGTCATCAAGCAAGTTTGGGAATGGCTTTTTATGAAGCATTATATGGAAAAAAGTGTAAAACTCCTTTGTGTTGGAATGAGCTGAGTGAGACCAAACTTATAGGGCTAGATTTGATTAAGGATGCTGAAGAAAAGGTGAAGATCATCAAGGATAAGTTAAAGGCAACTTGGGATAGATAGATGTCTTATGTTGATCTAAAAAGAAAGGATATTCAGAATGAAGTGAGAGACAAGGTATTTCTTAAAGTGTTGCCTTAGAAAAAAGTTCTACAGCTTAGCAAGAAGGACAAATTAAGTCTGAGGTCTATTAGTCCATATGAAGTGATAGAACATGCCTAGCTAGCCGATAGACTAACCTTACCTCCTAAGGTTCAGTAGATACATGATATCTTTCATGTACCCATGCTTTAAAGGTATAGATTAAATCCTTCACTTGTATTGTCAGTTGAAAAAGTGAAGATCGGGCTATATTTGTCATATGAAGAGGAACCGATTAGGATCTTGGCATAAGTGAAGGAGCTGAAGAATAATATAGTACCTCTAATGAAAGTGCTCAAGAGATATCATGGTATAAAAGAAGCTACCTAGGAGGCCAAAGCTCAGAAATGAAAGAGCAGTACCCTCAATTGTTAGAATCAAATAATTTCAAAGAGGAAATTTCATTTAAAAGGGAAGAAATGTAACACCCAAAAATCACGGTATTATGAATAGTACTTCACAGGATGTAAATTATGTTTTCTAAGACCCGATTCACACTAATCCTACTGAATAGAAGTATTAATCATAAGATAATTTTGGGTGAAATTTGAAGTGAAAATGAAGTCATTAGATGGTTAAAAATGACAATTAAGTTTTATAATAGTGTCACATGAATAGTGACATAGTTTTTGCTAAACTGTAAAATATCTAATTTTTGCTCAAAAAATTTTGGGATTGATATAAATTCATATCCAAATATTCCAAATAGTCTAATGGAATCAAAATTGGAATTTTTGGATATCGAGAAGTATTTTTACTAAATCAAGTAAAAATAAAAAAGTTATGTTTTAATCATTTTTCTTAATTTTTGAGCTCAAATTCTTAAAGGCTTATGGGACTTAGATTATGTGATTTTTAGGGATTTAATTAGTGCTTAATTGAAGGAAAGAAAAGGGAGATTCAAATTTGAAAAGGGGAAAGAAAAAAGAGATTTAATTTCTTTGGAAACCTATGTAAGTTAAAAGGGGATTAAAATTGGTCAACAAATGAATAGTATGTATCATCTTCTCCCCTCTCCTTCCTCCATGGCTAACACCATCTTGAAGTTAAGCTCCCCTTTCTTTTTCTTCTTCTTCCTCATTTTAAGCCCTAAATTCATTATCTAACCCATACATCCTAGCTGTAACGACCCAAAAATCTTAACTTTTGTTACTTTCCTGAGATGAATAGTGTTTCAAAGACCTAAGATGTACTGAAGCTACCAAATGAAAGTATTAATCATAAAATAACTTTAGGCAAAGTTTGAAACAAATCAAAAGTCATTTGATTGGCTAAAAATGCTAAGAAAGTTTTTACGGCAGTCTTATAAATAGTGACTAAGGCAAAGCTGAATAGTAAAATATTTTCAAAGTTGCTCAAAAAATTATAGGACTTATATGACCTGATACTTAAAAATTTCAACTAGCTTAATGGCATTGGAATCAAAATTTTTAAAGATCGGGAAGTATTTTATTTGAATATTGGGAAATTTAAAAGTAGAATTTTAATTTGGTTCCTCATTTTTTGAGCTCTAATTTTTAAAATGTTGTGGGGCCTATATTAATTTAATTTTTCATGATTAAATAGGATTAATAGGAGTTATAAATAGAGGAGAAAATTTGGTAGAAAATGTATTTAAAATGATTTTTACATACCCTTATAAATAGTCAACTTTTGGTCAAAATAACAAAAAAATACTCTCTCCTTCTTCATCAAAAAGCCGTCGACCATAAAAAGGGTTTTCCTCCACTGTTGGCCACTCCACCCCCCCTAAATCCTCTATTTCTCTCATCTAAAGAATAATTTGGAGTCAACACAGCCTCTAGATGTAAAATTATGCAGAGTACTTAAAGGAAATCAAAAAAATTTTCCCAAATTTAAGTTGGGTGAATAGTGACACTTTTTGTTCGATTAAGAATTTTTGAAACTTAATATTTTTCCCTTAATCTAGAGGTGCCCAAGAGTCATTTAGTGTGGTTGTTTATAATTTTTAGTGCTCATATGAATTTATACGAATTTTTATAAATCAAATCTATAATAGGCAATTATCGAATCCAAGAGGGCTTGCGATAAGGAGAAAGTAAAGGCTTAAACGAGCTTCGTGGTGTATTTTGGACACATTAAGTATGTGAAATCAACGTAACTTATGCAATTAATACATGTATGTAAGTAAATGTATGTGTGTGAAAATGCATTGTGTATATGAACAATTGACATGTAAATTATGATTCTATGGTAAGATAAAATATAAATGTATGTTAAATGATGGAAGAAATAGTGATGCTGTGTGAATGGTCACAATGGCCAAATGGCTATACAAGTGGGTGTGTGTGTGTGTGTTTGTTGTAATGTATATGTAATTAAGCATACAATGACATTGAATGATGAATTATGACCATGAACATGTGATATGATGGATAAGCATGGAATTGCACCATGTGTGTGTGTGTGAGTAACTTATGGCCAAATGGTCATTTGAGCATGTTTAGGGGTACTTGATGAATAATGCATATGAACAGGCATAATTGATGATTTATTAAAGTAGTTATACCATATGGAATTTGAGATGGATTGTAAAAGAACCATGTATTTTTATATGCAAGAATGAATATGTGAATGGAATATGAATGTATATATGTATGTATGTATACACCATTTTAGCTAAAGGTTAAACTTTGAGCATTTATGGCCTAATAAGAACATATAAAAGTGAAATTGTGTATGTTATAAAAATAGAAACATACTTTGATGCTTGTTATTGTGTTAGTCGAATGGGTTGACAAATGAGTTGCATGAGTGTTGCTTGATGTATGTGATGAGGTTATATTTTGGAATATGCCATGAAGGTAAGTGTATGTATATATTAGTGGCTGAAATGGCCTATTTGCTTTTAATGAATGTATATGCCTTAAAAGGAACATGAAATTAATGGCATGTGCTCACAAGTGAGAAATGAATATTTGATGCTAAAAATGTGTAAGTATGTTATCAAAAAGTGAGAAACATATAAGTGATTAAAGCATGTAAAATTAGTTTAATAACCAAAATATGGGAAATAACATAATATTCTTGATTTTATTAAATTTTGATGATGCTAATGTTAAAATAAGTTATTTAAACTATTATATGAAGGTGAAATTAATAACCTATGAGAATAGCCCATATGAGTATAACCTAGATATGGATAGGTTGGCTAGTCAACTAGGGATGGATAGTAGTTGCTAGGGTACTTTAGTGCTTGATGTTATTTACTGGTCCACTCATAGTCTGACCTAAAAACCTATTTTTGATGATCTTTGGTTTCTATGCTCAGCCATTGTTTAGGTCACATGAGGCCACTGCACATGTCTATACAGGTACAACCACTATTCAGGTCTAGTAGGGATCATTGTATATTTATGCTAGTGCAGTAGCCATTCAAGTCCAAAATATGGGCCACTACACATGATAATCCTGATATCCATAGGATTTATGTTCTCATTAATATGGGCATTATAAAAACAAACTCAATAATATAAAAAGAGTATAAATGGTCTTTTATGTATATTATTCAATTTATGCCATGTGAATGATGAATGTCATTGAGAATGCATTATTTTTGCATTATGTAAGATCATGGATAGCATGTATGAATCACATGTAGTATATTATATGACAGTGTGTCCAATGTGCATGTTATTTTCTTCATGTTAAATGATGCATATAGATGTTATGAATGATGTTATATTTATCATAAGTATGATTAGTTCAATCATACATATTTGAGAATGGATAAGTATTTATGGCATTATGCAAAAGTTATTCAATTACACCACTAAGCAATTTGCTTAGCACATCATTTTATTTTTGATGTATTGGTAAGGAGAAAAATTAAGCCCAAGCCTCCGGACATCTAGACAAGCAAAAGAAGACTATATTTTTGGTTTATGTTGCTACATGTAATTGAATTATGAGATTTATAAATAATAAAAAGTGCATTCTTATGTTAGATATAATTAGTCTTAGGCTTAAACTATAGTGTGTTGTAATTGTAACTTTTATATGGTTTTATAATAATATTTTAAATGCTTTAATTTGTTTTATGTTTGATTATTGTCTCTTTCTAAGGTAGAGAATGTGTTAACGTTGATAATGGATTTGGAGTGATCAAAAATATCACAGAGTTAAGGAAATAATTGTGAAATATTTTAGAAATATATTTCTTAATTACAGTTTACTTTTCTAAATTTGGGATAGTACCTGGTACAGCCATTATGCTACTGAAATGTTGGCACAAAGATTCCTAAATTTTGAACATGTAACTCAATTTTGCAAGGTTTTTGAAAAGTCATATTTTTATGTATCTAATCAAGTATGATATGATGTTTTAAACAATGATGTATAAGTAGAGATTGGATAGCATGTTATTTGCATACTCCTTAGTTGGGTTTGACGACTGGCTAACAACCGTATTGGGTAAGGGGTGTCACATTTTATGGTATCAGAGCTCCGATTTAGGCATTCCTAGGCAATATAAGAGTGTTGTAAAAGTCAAGTCTATACATAACATGATTTAATGATACTGAGGCTTATCATTTGTTCTTATGCCTACAGTTAAAATGAGTGCACCATGAGAAGAAGAAGAAGGATAAGCTTCTATGTCTATGGGATAGGAGTATGATAGGGTGGCTTTTATGTCTGGGAATGCTAAGAGACAAGTATCTTCAGTAGTTTAGGTTTATGCCAGTATTTCCATAAGAGGTACTATAAATATTGTGATAGACTACAGTGGCTGCTCTAGCTCCAGCACTGCAACTGTAGGATATCCCTTTAGCTCTATAAAAGACTTACCTAGAGAGAGTCAAGAGAATCAAAGCTAAAGATTTTAAAAGGAAAGGTGAAGTGGATCCTAAAATAGCCGAGTACTGGTTAGACCGCACAAAGAAGATAATGAAGTAGATACGTTATACACCTATTGAGAAAGTGATTTTGGCCACCTCCCTACATTAAGAAGAAGCCTTAAAATAGTGGGATGATTTGAAAAAATACAAGGTAGAAGAAGAGATAACCTAGGTCTTCTCTTGGATGAGTTCTACAAGAAATACATTTTTAAGGATTATTTAGACAAGAGTAAAAGTCTATAGGGGATTATGAGAAGAACTTCTCCATGCTTAACTGCCATGCTGAGGATACTATCTCTATAGAGGCTAATAAATGCAAGCAGTTGAGAAAGGGTTGAGATCAAGTCTCAACTGGTACCTATAAAGATCAGAGACTTTAATTAGCTGGTGGCAATATGTCAATCCATAGAGAAAATGAGAGGAAAAAGTGAGTATTATCAGAAAAATAGATCTCTAGACTTAGAGCATCTAGTTTTGCACAACAATTAGGTAAGATGTTTCGAAGTAGTTAGTTTGGGACACTACAACAATCTCAAAAGTAGGGTCAGTCTCAAAAGACAACCCATGGAAACCAAAACAAGGGTAAGACTAGTCAGTAGTCATAGGTAGCTAGTACACCTAGTTCCATAGCTAGATGTGGTCAGATTCCTTAATGTCTGACATGACATAAGAGACACAAGAGAGCGTGTTCATGGAAGAAATTAAGAACATGCTTCAAGTGTGGCTTACCGGATCATTACCATAAAGATTGCCCCAAAAGAGCTAAAGGTAGACACAGATCTACATAAGTTCCATTCAAGGCTAGAAGGGAGATCAAAAAGATAAGCCATAGGTAGCATAGAGGGATAGAGTAGATTTCAAAGCTTAGCACAGAGCTCTTGTTTGATAGTATGACATGTGATCATAATACCTTATCATGTTAGGTGGTATATGTATGTGCATTCTAAGAAACTAGCATGGTTGAATGGATAAGGCATGTTATGCTATGGTGTTAGTCAAGAAAACATAACACTAAATTTAATTTATTATTTCCATGTTATAAAGGGTATTGACATGCTTATGCAATATAAAGAGTGTATAAGTGCATATTATGTAATATTGACATGTGAGATATATGTA
>CANXYI011227032.1:0-12574 GCA_948208565.1 Hura crepitans | reverse complement strand
TATTTATTTTTTTTGGGATTGTAATTAGTTAATTAAATTTTATTTTGGACTGTAATCTTATATTAATTATTATCTTTATTTCATTTTTAATTTAGTAATTATTTTTGTTTTATTTTAATTTGTAATTATCAATTTGTAATTAATTATTAATTTTATGTTAATTTGTAATTATTAGTGATTAATTTGTAATTTATTATCTTTTTTTCTTTTTCATAATTAATCATTTTTCGACCTATTTCTCCTTTTTTCTTTTTGTACTTATTGTATGTTAATTTTGTTCTTGGTAATTAACCATACTACGATTATAATTATTTATTATAATATCATTTTTTTGTATCACCGTAATGATCAAAATAAATAATGTATTCCAATAACATACTAATTATATCTATTAAATATAATATTTATTATTTTAATGAGCAATATTCATTTTCCTTATTTTTTAAAAAAAATTGGATGAAAATAGGTATCTACAACCACCAAAACACTAGTGAACATATGTTAGCAAAAACAAAAGTAAAGGTCGAGTAAATACGAGAGCAAAGAAAAAGCAAAAAGAAAAAAAGAGGATGTCACAAAGAAAAAAAGGGGGGAAAATCACCATATCATCCTTTAAGTCATCAAGGAATGACCGATATGAATGTACTTCATGCTCTTTACTAGTCAAAGAAGAGTTTCATCTCAACAGTCTAAGGCACTCATTATCTAGAATAATGGATTAAGTAGGATAAGGAACAATGCCCCTCTCATAAGCCTAAACCTTTTAAAAAAAGTGCTAAAGAATAAGGAAAGAAGAAAGATAGGAGGAAAAAGGGAATAGTAAGGAAATCATACCTCGATAACCATGACGAAGCACTATTGTGTTTTGACCATGCTCCTACAGCTTTTATCAAGACCTATGTACAGGATGGCTAAGGCTGGGGACCCTTATTCCCAGCCAGAGATAGCATCCAAACCCTTAAGAGCTAAAAGGAAAGGACACTCAATAGTACTCTCAATAATAGCAAATAAGGTACACTCAAAAAGCACTAAAAGGAACCCTCTAGCAATTTGATCAGTCTTTACTTCTATAAAGAATACTAAAAAGTAGCCCTAAACCAATGATTAATAATGAAAGAGTAGTACATACTATTGCTACCCTTTATCTTTGGACACAGTCCAAGTAAAGGAGAAATAAAATCCCACTAAACAGTAAGATAAAAAACATATCATCAAAAATAATCCCTAACTGCTATAGGGAATACCTATGATCACAGCAAAGTTAACTAGACTGATAGTATCCTCTCTATAAGGTAAATGAAAAGTATGGGTAGTATCAAATCACCTCTCAGACAATGCTCTATAAACACAAATATTTCTTCTCTTGATGGTTAGAGAAGATATAAGAGATGAAAAGATTGTAGAATTAACCTTTTCACTGATTAAGGAATGATCTTAAAGAAAGATATGATGCTCAAATGATTGCTAACTTTTTTATAATCAGCAAACCCCTGCAAAAGGAAAAGTGAAATCAATAAAGGAATTTCAAAGAATAAACTAAAGGTTAAGAGTTATAATCATGCAACTATACATTATATCACATGATTATAAAGGACAATTGCACTACCGCACTAGCATAGAAAGTACCTTCATGTGATCTTATCAAACAATCATGCAACTATACCCATGAAACAGTATGATTACAAATGCAACTCTTTGTATACTTTTAGTCGAAACTCAAAAATTAAGGCTTAATTGACTCAATTTTTCTATTACATAGGCAATATGGATATCTCTAGCCTAAAATCTAGTATCATCCTCAAGGAAAACAAGTAAAAAGGAGACAAATTGAAAAAATTTTCACTTACCTATTATATAGCCAAAGAAGACAAGTGCGATGGTAAATCCCATAATATATCAACACCATCCTTGAAAGTATGAGCTTTTTTAGAAAGCTTTGCCAGGACTAATGGGTTCTAAAAGCCAAAAACAAGATCATCTTGAAAGCTTGATAAGTAAGAAAGAAAATGAGGAAGTAAGGAGGAAATGAGACTTTCGCCCTTATATAGCCCAAAATTAGAAAATGCAAAAATGGAAATATGGACACGAAACAAAGCCAATAGCAATATTGTACAAACATAATCACAAGATTTAGCTTCTATAAGAAGAATCATCCAAATGAGATGAAAAGACCAAAATACTGCATAAGCATAAAAAATGTACAAGTCACAGTCTGAGGCATAGGAAAAATGCCAATATCTCAATTACAGTCTGAGGCATAGGACAAATCACCAATATCACAGTTTGAGACAAAGGACAAACTATCAAACACAGTTCGAGGTGAAAGACAAATGGTCAACATAGTCTGAGATAGAGGATAAACCATTAACACATTTTATGAAGAAGGACAAATTGTCAACATAGTCTAAGATAGAGGACAAACTGTCAACAAAGTCTAAGACAGAGAAAAAACCATTAACATAGGTTGAGGTGCAAGACAAGGCGTAAAAACTCCAATTAAAAACACAAGTATTTCTAACTTCATCTCATACATACATTGCATAAAAAATCTTTAATAAAATCTACATCACACTTGTATATGTTGCAAATTTCATTAAAGGAAAGGCAACTGTAAGCACTGGCTTCTAAGTCCTAAAGAGCTCGATGATAAAAACTAGAGTCATAGATTAAGCAAATGGAAGATTGATATAAAAGGAATATTAAAAGAGTCATAGTCAACTATAAGCCTGATGATGAAAATCGGAGTTATAGATTAAGCAAATGGATGATTGATACAAAAGGAATACAAAATGAAGGAAAAGTGATACTCAAAGGTGAAATAGCCATTAAATCCCTAGAGAGAAAAGGGAGAAGACAAAAAGGACTTAAAAACAAACCAAAAAAAAGGAGAAAAATGAAGAGTAAGATGCTAGTTGTATGCCCTAGAGCACTTATATGATATGTATATAAAACGTTCATTTATTAATGAAAAAGGCATTTTTCTTTATTATTTGGTGCTTATATATATTTCTTTTATATTTGCTTGCCATGACTTAAACCATGTAATAAAGTCCCTAGTATATAATCATAATGCAGAGGAAATCATGAAGAGTTCATGATGTGAGATTCCTATTGCATGCAATTGTGATAATACCTAAAATATCCCTAGTCATATTATTGACGAGATGAGACATTGTTAATACGGATAGACTAACACATGTTATACTTCTTGACTAGGTCAAGCAATAGTTCTCACAAGCTGTAAGCATGATGACGCTTAGAGTTAACATGTGGATGCTTACCTAGGAAGCTAGTTCATTGGAGACCCAACATGAGATCTTAACATGGATAATTAATCTATGTCAGTGAAAGCATATCATCATAATAGTGGTGCAAGTATCCTTAGATTAAGACTATTGACTATCTTAAGTATGGAATGATATACTTTGACTTTGGTGCTTTTATATCAAACAAGAAGTATAGATAGCTAGGAGATTGGGCATATCATGAAATACTTGAAGATAAGGCAATGATCAATAGATGATTCACCACCCTAGATTACAAAGTGAGGAGTTTATCTCACTATTCTAGTAATCATCTTTATTCGAGAAACTTGGCCAAAGTGAAGTGCAAGTGTGAATGGGATTCACAAAGGCATTTTTAGAATAAAGACAATTTTACTAGAACTAACATATTCGGGGCTTAATTATACATACTTAATTAAGCATTGAGTTGACACAAGTCTATATTCAAACCTGGATGAGATAAAGAATGGTGAAACGAGTTTATTGCACGGTAATTGTGTATGGAACGGCTAAGTCAAACCACTTGACTTTTCGACACTCGGGTAGTTGTGATGCATGGCTAGATGTCTCTCATGACTTGTACATATATGAATACTTAATTGAAAATTAATTATGATTTAATGAGATTAAATCATAGGAATCCTAGTTAAAGTAGGATTCTTATTCACTACGCACTACCAACGTGTTTCGAAAACTCATAGGATCACACACGTAAAGAATTTGAGATGAGGCTTAATATATTAAATTATATTAAGCAATTTAATGGAATGAGATGTCATTAGAATTTGGAGAAATAAGAAAAAAGAATTAAATTGGGCTTAAAGTCCAATTCAATGAATTTGGCCTAAAATAGGGTTAGATACATTAAAGCCTTTAAGGCCTAGTTGGGAAATTAATTTGGATATAATTTTTAGCCAGCCTTTTAATTGTTAAAAGGCCTTTAAATCAGGTCTAGAGTTGATTTAAATTAGGGCTTAAAAGGGCTTCAATTGGTTGCCCAATGATGAGCCAAAAACCTAGCACAGAAGCCCATTAGATGGGCTCTATGCAAGGTGGACTATTTAAACCCAAATAGGGCTAGATTTTAATAGAATTAATATCTGGCCTAGGGCATACAAGAGGCTATAAGTATGCCTAAAAAATTAGCCACCACACGTGAAAAAAACCCCTTTTCGTGGACAAATGATTTTTACTACAAAAGAATTTGTTTCTTCTTTCTTCTTCTCCAAACACCAAAACACCTTACTAGCTTCTAGGTTTTTGGTAATTTCTCATCTTATAATTCTTGTTTGGATACCTTGGAGGTGTCCTCAGTGAGAATCACTATGGTTTGCAACAATCCGATAAGGAGAAAATAAGAATTTGAGACGATATAGAATTCTAACCGTAGTTTTTAATTTAATTTTGTATTTCAATTCTTCCAATGGCCCTTTTTCCTTTGTTTGGTATCCATGGAGTTTTATTTTCCGCTATGCTTGATCCATGGAAACCAACATGCTACTCTGGTATACTAAACTGCATAATAAAATACATAATCTTCTTTAGTGGACAATTTATTTCATTTTTATTTTAGCAATTAGTAATTGGAAAAAAAACATATAAAAAACAACCATCAACACTTAATATTTCATTTTTTTTAATCTATAATTATTAGTGTTATACAAATTATTTACAAAATAATTATTTTTGTATTATGTGGTAATCATAATGCTTCTCACAACAATAACCATTCACAAGAATTCATATTAGATCCTACAAACTCCATAGAAATATAACTTGAAAGCCCTTTTTTACAATACAGTATACATGAAATTCAATATCAAAAATTTGTAAGTTCTAATTTAAGATCATTAAACTTGACATTTAAACAAAAACTTGAAGTATATTAATATTTGATATGATTTTTTAATTTTCATAATATATTTCCTCTAATTCAATTCAAATAAAAATAAAAGACCAATTAACGTATAATCTAATCAATTCAATAGACTTCTTTTTCCAATCAATTTGCATTGTATTACAAATGAATAGAGGTGTTCATGGTTAACCAATTTTTTGGTTAACTGATGAACCGATTCAAAATCAAACCGATTTTTGGTTAATCGAATCGATATTTATGGTATACGTTTTTAATTTTTAAAAATCAATGGTAACTATTAGTCAACAATTAATCAATTTATATAAATTTTATATTTTAATTTTTCATACCTAAAAATATTTTATTTCATAAATATTATAATATATTAGTCTTTAAAATATTGTAATGCATATTTTTAAAAAATATATAATAAAACTATCTTCTTAAATTAGTTATATATAGTTTGATAGATGTATAATAGGCACATTATTATTAATTTCATACTGAATATATCTAATTCATGCAATTATTTACATCAATTTTATTTTTCTTCTCATTTTTTTTATTTTGAGTATTATATTTGATTAGTAATTTTATTTTGAAGCACTTTTTACTATTTAAAAATGATTTTATAATTTATATAATTTTATTATATTTATATGTTTAAAAGCTTTAGCTATTTTAATGTATAACCAAAAAATGATTTGAAAAAATTAGTTAAAAATTAAAATTGATATAGTGGTTAACCGAAATTAATAAATTGGTTAATAAAATTATTAATGGACTAGTTAACCGGTTCATGAACACCCGGACATATGAATTTGCCTTATTATATTAAGCTTTATTTTCCAAATTTTGAATTCTTCCCATTGCAACCTAAACTAGAGATGTTTGATTAATTGTGTTTAAAATAGCTAGATAAAAAAAATAAATAAAGATTTAGTAATAGAGGCTTTTAAAAGAGATTGTAAAAGAAAAAAATAAAGGAAAAGTAATTGATATATATATATGGAGAGAGAGAGAGAGGTTTAGAAGAGAATGGAAAGGAAAGAAGGAAAAGGAAAGAGAACTAATTTAGTACATTTTTATAGTGAAAATTTAAGAAATTAATTTCAGTGTATTATTAAAATTTAATTCTCTAATCAATATGTATATATATAAGCCTCTAGAAAAAAAAATGGAAAGGAAGGATATGTTAAGACTTAAATTTAATTTTTGAATATCTATAATTTATTATTATACATTTCAATTAGTCGTTAGCTGCACTTTGCACATAATATATATATTATTGTATGTATTTACAATAATTGTAAATATAAGTTAAAACTATTTTATTATCAGTAGAATTTAAAAAAGAAAATAAGCTTTTTAAATTACACAGCTTATTAATATATTACTAATACAAATTAATTTTGTTTTGTTTTGCCTCAATCGACTAAATAAATATTAAAAGCAAAAATGCTATTGTACAAAATAATCACTATATATTTTTTTTTCATCAAATAATTCAACAATATAGTATAATTGAAATAGTATGTAATAAATCAACAATAAAGTATAATTCAAAAAAATAAGTGATGATAGCTATGATAATTCTTAATAAAACTCTAATGCCACAAACAAATAACAATGGTGATGATAATTTTTAGTAAAACCATAACAGCATATGCCTGCTTAAATTTTTCATCTAATCAAATTTGAAATAAATATAAATTGTAATAAAAATGATGCACATTATAATATAATAGGCGATTATAATACTATAATTTTATAAATGAATCATATTTGATTAGATACTCATATTAAAAATTTCAAATTATTAAACTTCTATTATATTATCATATTAGAAATTTTGAATCATTAAATTATTATATTATTTCTTTTTTCAGATATACATTATATATATTATCTTAATTATAATATTAAAATAATATTTAAAATTACATCTTAATATTAATAAAAATTAACAAAATTACAAATAAATGAGAAAAAATAATTAATTATTTTAAATTATAAAATTTCCTAAAATCTTTTCAAATGGCATATATATATATATATATATATATATATATATATATAGAGAGAGAGAGAGAGAGAGAGAGAGAGAGAGAGAGAGAGTTTATGAGATTTTTCGAATACAATTTTTCTAATTTCTGTGTGTGTACGCATGCACGCACGCGCTCGTGTGTATATATATATATATATAGTGACTCTAGGATTTTAAATAATTAATGGAATCGGCGTGCTTCTAATTTTTAAGGACAATCATAAATAAAATTCTAACATGATCCATTTTTCAATTAAATCAATGATATAATTTTTTTAATTGAATATCTAAAGTTTTCAATTGGCTTTTCAATATTACTGATTATTTTCAAATTAAATTCATCTAATAAAACATGAAATCTTCATAAATTACCATTTTATATGCATTTTTTTTAATGCAACACACTCTATACTCCAATTGAATGATAAATTAACTTCATAAAACCCCTTTTATTATCCAATTAAGCCATCCCGCTAAGTTTTTATTCATTATTGAATTAAAAGTTTAATTTGAAAATAATAAGTAATATTAGAAATCTAATTGAAAAAAAAAAAGCACAAAAATTAATTGAAATAGAGATCATATGTTAAAATTTTATTTATAATTATCCTTAATTTTGACTAGTATTTTTCAATGGAATCATTCATTGATCTTAAGGGTTTAAAAACTTCTTAAAAAAATTAAAAGAACAAAAAGAAAGTAAAATTGACCTTGTATGAACCATGTATTCAAATCCGACATTAGTGCCGTGGAGTATTAATTTCATCTTATACACTATACTATATATTCATTATATCACCAACTTAACGTCCATCAACCTTTCCTCAAAAAATGTTACAGGAAATAGTATAATTGCACAACTTTTCTAAATTTTTAAGCGCATTCGTAGACCAAAAATATGGGCGAAATATCAACTTGTTCCTAAAAATGAAAAAAAAAAAAAAAAAAAAAGGATGTTCGACACTGAATTTTTAACTCCTACTGGCGTGAATTAAGACAGGTACTGCAGACCAAAAATATCAAAGCAGATAAATAATGTTATCCAAAAGTAAAATTCTGTTCTATCTACTTGAGGTGCCAAGAACATATATTACTTATGCATTTGCTCTTGCGAATGAAATGGAGGGACAGTCTTTGTTTTCCTTTGCAAAAAGGAGAGAACGGAAAACTTCATACATACCTCAAAATTGAATTTGCAGGATACTTCGCATTCCACATGGCTTCTACATTCCATCTCTACGTTACCTTTCTCCAAATTCTGCGCTCTAAGTTAATTACCCTCAAGTAATAGCTACCTTAATCTTTACATATTGCATACTGACTTCCACTGAAGATAATGTAATGCCCCCCCACTCAAAATCTCAATGCACCTTGCATACTTACAACCTGAATTCCAGTTCAGCTCGTCTCAATATGGACGTAACCCTCTCAAAGAATTCTGGTTCCTTTTCCTTGATATCATTGAGTGTCATTGATTCATGTTCATCTGCCTGTAGTGAAGGGAAAACTTTTTATCAATAATTGAGATTTTAATATGAATGGCACATTAAATAATGATGACATATCTGTCTTACAGTGCAATGCAAAAACGTATGCATTACACAAAAGACAATGACAACAGGTTAAAGCTGTTGTAAACATTTGCATAATGACCTCCAATCGAAATATTCTGATAGAATCCCTGTGTCTTTCTGAGTGTTTGCTATAACAGGGTGTGCTGAGCCCTCGAACAGAAGATAGTACTGGGACCCACAGGTGGATCCGGTCTTTCTATTAGAGGGGTGGCAAATGATATCCAATAATTAAGCTTGAAACTAATTAAAGCTCTACTGTTGAAAGATTTAATGATTATACCTCTTTGAATTTTAGAAGAACTAAATTTGAGACACATGCTGACTTTGTCCTGTCCCACCTGAAATGAAAGAATCAATTGAAAAAAAAATAGTGATATGTCAGAATTACCATGACGATGGAAGCCCTAAAAGTAATAGATGTAACAATAATATAATTTCATATTAGTATAGGCTTCTGAGGTCTGATATAAACAGTTGATTAAACCAAACTGGATATTCATAAGATTGATGATGAGAATGAATATTCACCAATAATATCTACTGCAAGTCTACAAAATAAAGAGAGCCACCTAATAAAATTGATGATGCACACTAAAATCCCCCAGTAAATAAGTTCAAATTTATACGGGCACCAAAGTGTCAACAGGGCAACCGAAAAGAGTCAGCTCTAAACTTGTAACCATAAATAAGGACATTTCTTTTTTATGAAACACAGTAAATAATCCAGATGGGAGCAGAACTGCAGGAAAAAGAGGGCTTTGTCTTGAATTTGAGGATTCATTACATAAATAAGCGAACTGACTGTTGTAACTTGCACACGCCCCACACAACACCACCCCTAACCCCACCTCCCTCTCTCTCCTTTCATTTGTTTTTTTTTTTTCCGAGTAACCAAATAGATGTCCATGTCAAAACAGCCTGACCATTTAGATTTGATTGTACAATCAAATCAATCAGATTCTCACTGTCCTGGAAAAGGATAATTTACATCAGTTCTCAATGTTCTACTAATTTATGTATGTCAAGTTCTTCAGTCATTATTTAACATAAGCATAAAAAAAGACAATAAAGTAGCTAAAGGTCTGTACTTGGTTCTCTAAACATGAAAGTCCCAGACATGATTTCAGAAAAACGCTCTTTAACTAATAGTTGGAAGTCTAAACTAA
The DNA here is from genome assembly GCA_948208565.1 of Hura crepitans. Classification (NCBI taxonomy): domain Eukaryota; kingdom Viridiplantae; phylum Streptophyta; class Magnoliopsida; order Malpighiales; family Euphorbiaceae; genus Hura; species Hura crepitans. Next base: position 2,645 of record CANXYI011227032.1, on the reverse strand, counting down.
TGCCTATTGTATCTGGCTATTTCACACCTTTTCCTGCTACCACATGAATCACAATCCTATACATACTAAAGCTGATTCTTTGGCACATCTATGTCGTACCTTCCCAGCTCAGTTTCCAAATGCACCAGGAGTTTTTCTCTGGTGCTTCCTTTTATTCCAAGCCTGTTTGCAAGTCAAAACTTAATTTTCCTCTAAATTCCAAACTGGATTCTAACATTCCTTGATTTATTGGGCACCAAATTAACAGTACAGGAGGACGCAAACCAAGTTTGCATGCTTAGCTGTATACTCAACGACAAGTTTTCATACACACACACATGTATGCTTGTTGAATATTTCACATCGGTTAATTATAAGATGGTTGTGCTCCTTATAATGGCATTTACAATCCTCTCCTTTTGAACTAGCTTTTAGGGTGAATTAGGCACGAGTCCATTTTCTTAACATGGTATCAGAGCCACTGGTTACGATGTTACGGCCACCCGCAGGTGTCTACGTATACTCATGCTCCAGGCTTTCCGTTATGTTCGGCCCTGGACATGAGGGAGGTGTATTGAATATCCCACATTGGTTAATTATAAGATGGGTGTGCTGCTTATAATGGCATATGCAATTATCTCCCTTTGAGCTAACTTTTGAGGTGAATTAGGCACAAGTCAATTTTCTTAACAATGCTTTTCCAGGACAGTTATATATATACATGTTTGTGTACACACATGTATGTATGTCTGTACCTATACATATACGCGCACACGTACACGTATACAAACACAAACATACATTATATAGATATATGTATACATGCATTATACCTACATATATGTATATGATGCGTGCGCGCGTGTGTATGTATAGAGAGAGAGAGAGCAGAATTTATCAGTAGACAAGAAATTAATAATTGTAAATTTGCTCAAAGAGGTAGCAGAAAGCAAGTCATACCTTACAAGCATTAACTCATTAACAGATCGCCACATTCCACGTCCAACATCATTTGCACACTGCTCCCTGGCACTTCGCCCATGCCACAACTCTCTTGCAATATACTTGACTTCCTCGACATCTACCTATTACAAATGTGCGCGAAACTGTTGGCAATCAATTCCACAAAGAATCACAGGCAATTTGACTAGTGTATGTGTATCTATGCCTAAAAAGACCAACAAGGAATAAAAAATAAAGGGTTACAATAGCAGGCAGAACCATATGGAGCTCAATACACCATAGAGAAATAACTGTAAGTGAAGAATTTGAGACAGAAAAAATACTTCTTTTTCTGTTATGTATTAAAATAATTAAAGTACAAGATATTTATACAGATTTCCTACAACTAATTAGGAAATATACAACTAGCCTCTAATAATTACAGAATAATCAGCAATAATTATAGAATCAACTAATTAAGGTAACATATCAAAATAGTCAACAGTCTCCTTCAAGTTGGTGTAAAAATATCACACATGCGCCAGTTGTAAATCAAAGTATGAAAGGATCGAATGTTGAGTCCTTTTGTAAACACATCTGCTAGTTGTTTATCTGAACTCACATGAAATAAACTCAAGACACCACTTGTCAATTTCTCTTTGATGAAGTGTCGATCGATCTCAATGTGTTTTGTTCGGTCATGTTGAACAAGATTACGGGCGATACTAATGGCTGCCTTGTTATCACAATACAAAGAGAGTTTATCTCATTTGGATAATTTTAATTCTTCTAATCACTTTTTCAGCCATAAAAGCTCACAAACTCCTTGAGCTATAGCTTTGTATTCAGCTTCTACACTTGATCTAACAACCACTTTTTTTTTTTTTTGCTTCTCCATGTGACTAAGTTTCCTCCTACAAGAGTGCAATATCCAGATGTAGATTTCCTAACATCAAGACATCTAGCACAATCCGCGTCTATAGAAGCTTCTATCTGGAAGTGACCATGTTTCGAGTAAAAAAGACCCTTTCCTAGAGCAAACTTCAAATAATGCAAAATACGAAAAACAGCATCCATATGAGTTTCTCGAGGATCATGAATGAATTGACTGACCAAGCTTACTGCATATGCAATATCCGGTCTTGTATGTGATAAATAAATGAGTCTCCTAACTAGTCTTTGATATCTGTCTTTATCAAAAGTCTCTCCAATCCTTGCTTGCATTTTATGGTTGCTTTCAATGCGTGATTCTACCAGTTTGCATCCTAGCATGCCAATCTCATCCAAAAGATTGAGAATATATTTTCTCTGAGAAATGAAAATTCCTCCGGTTAATCTAGCCACTTGAATTTCCAAAAAATATTTCAGCCTCCCAAGTTCCTTGATTTCAAGCTTCTGAGCCAAGAGCTTCTTTAGCCGAGCCATTTCTTCTTTATTGTCTCCGGTCACTATTATGACATCAACATAAACAATGAGAATAATGATCTTACCCTTGCGATGTTTTATAAAGAGAGTATGATCAACATTGCTTTGATGATATCCGAAAGAGATCATGGCTTTGCTGAATTTATCAAACCAAACTCTAGGAGATTGTTTCAGTCCATACAATGCTTTCTTCAATCTACACACCTTCCCTTGAGTCTTCTCATTATCAAACCCAGGTGGAATTTCCATGTAGACTTCCTTTTCTAGATCTCCATGTGGGAATGCATTTTTAACATCAA
>CANXYI011226842.1:0-19802 GCA_948208565.1 Hura crepitans | reverse complement strand
CATCCGGGTACATTCCCGGGTCTCCAACTGTCCGGGTCTCAAAATATTTTTATCTCCGATAATGAAAGTTTATGCCCTAAAAGTAATTATTGGTTCTGCTAAAAATTTTAATTCTTTCGTTTTGACCCTTTTCAGGCCCGTCAAAGTTTTATGAACAATATGCAAGTCATCGGACTCGAAATGATGACCCGCACCACGGGGAACATCAATCGGGTTTCGAATGCACTGTTCATAAGACGTCAACTGGCAGTCGTTACAAGAATGGTCGGATCCTACCTGAAAAAAAGCTTGAACCCAAAGGAGACAAGCATAAAGAGGTATTAAAGCAACTTAAGAAAACCCGAGCCAACATCAGCATTTGGGAGATGCTAATGTCATCCAAATACCATAGGCAGAAAGTGGTTGAAGCCTTAGGTCAAGTTGTTGTTTCCATAACGACAGCCCCAGATTAACCTGTACAAGTGATGAAATGATCAACATGGGCCTCATTACATTCTTAGACACTAACTTGCCTTTAAAAGGAATGGAGCATAATAGACCCCACTTTATTAAAGCTGAAGTAAATGGGAAAAAGTCGGGATATGCCATGGTGCATAATGGCTCTTCTCTTTGTGCCTGTCTTGCCAGGATCTTATCTAATTTGGGGATCAAGAAGGAGGATTTAACACCCTCTAGTATCACTATAAAGGCTTATGATCATACTAGGAAACAAGCTAAAAAGGATTTTACAACCAAGGTATAGGTGGGACTAGTTGGTGATGAAGTCCAATTCACTATGATTGACATCCCTACCACCTTTTCTATCATGTTAGGGAGGCCTTAGTTTCACAAACTTGGAGGAGTCCCCTCAACCTTACACCAAATGATCAAATTATTACACAAGGGCAACATCATCACCATAAAGGCTAAAGTCGATCATTTTGTTTCCACTTTAGCCATTACTAACTAGCCTTTCATTGGATTCCAAGTTGTAGGAATTTATGAAAACTATATAGACCCGTTGGAGTCCAAGATGATGAAGAGTATAGAATTTTTCCTGGGAGCTAGTTTAGGGAAGAACTTACAAGGCATCACTGAACCTCTGTAGCTATATACTCAAAAAGATACGAAGGAGATGGTCTACAATCTGAGCAAAGGAAGCAACCTAAGAAAAGGTAGCTCTTTGAGAGATTTTTTTGTCAAACAGAAGGGTGTCAAATATGATAGAAGGCCTAAACCTGGCATAATAAAGGGATGCTATAAACTAAGATTTGAGATCTTCGCTGACGTCGTTCATTGGGTGTTAGGGCATCTCACTCAAGTTTAGTAGACAGAGGAAGTGTTCTTGAAACCACCAGATATTGAAGAAATCTATATTAGCCTCCTAAAAGACATGCCTAATTTAAAAGAAGACTCTGGTTTATTTGTAGATGAATTATATCTTTTTGATCTCTTTGAGGTGAACAATTTACTTGCTAATAAAATGAACAACGAATTTACTTATTTGTGTGATCTTTCTCTTGATGTTAGAGTGGATACAAATGATCATTACATGAGCATTTTTGACATTAACTGTAATAAAACTAATCTTTTTAATCTTGGCACCAAAGAACAACCAAGAAATATATTAATTGCCTATGATACTATTGTCAAAGGAAAGGAAAAATTTGAGAGATTGTTAAAGAAATATAAAAGAATTTTTAGCTTAGAATTATGAAGACATGCTAGAGATTGACTGAGAAATTGCAAAACATGCTATCCCAATGCATAATCATATCCCAGTTCAACAAAAGCTCAAAAGAATGAGGTCTAAATGGGCAAAAAAGGTCAAGAAGGAGGTAGTCAAGTTGCTTGAATCAAAGTTCATTGAAGAAATAGTCTTCCCCACATGACTCGCCAACATATTCCCAGTACCTAGGAAGGATAGAAGGGTCAAGATATGCATAAACTATCAGACCTATGCAAGGCATGTCTAAAAGATGATTTTCCCTTGCCCCATATAAACGTGTTGGTAGACAGTGCAGTGATGGCCACTATGTACTCATTTGTTAATGGGTTGTTCAGATACAATCAGATTTTGATGAAAGTAATAGACAAATGGAAAACTACCATTATAACAAAATGTGGTACATATTGCTACAAGGTGATGCCTTTTGGGTTAAAGAACAGGGGGGAGGGGGACTACTTATCAATGAATGGCCACTAAACTATTCCATGACATGATGCATAAAGAAGTTAAAGTCTATATAGATGATATGATGGTAAAATCAATTGAGTGGGAAGGACATTTTGAAGTATTGGAAAAGTTCTTCCAAAGGTTGGACTAATTCAACATGAGGCTCATCCCGAAGAAGTGTGTCTTTAGAGTCATGTACTATTAGGATTCATGGTGAGCAAAAATGGGATTGAAGTCGACCCTGACAAGGTAAAAGCCATCTTGGACATGCCTACCCTACTATTAGAAAAGGAGGTCAAGGGGTTCCTAGGTAAAATATAGTATATCAGTAGGTTCATGTTTAAACTCACTGTAGTTTGTGAACCTATATTTAACCTGTTATGCAAAAAATAGTTGAAGGAGTGGAAAGATGATTATGTGAAAGCCTTTTAATTCATCAAATGGTATTTGACTAATCCTCCAGCTTTAACCCAAAATCAGGAAAACCCCTAATCTTGTATCTAGCAGTGGAAGGATCTTCAATAGGGGCATTAATCGCATAAGCAGACGGGGTCAGAATAGAGAATGCAGTTTATTACCTAAGCAAGAAATTGCTCCCCTACGAATAGAAATGAAAGTAGAGAAAATATGTTTTGGAGTAATCTGGGCATCTAAGAAGTTACGTCACTACTTCTAATCTTACAAGGTAGAGGCAGTGGCAAAGCATGACCCTCTTCGGTATTTATAAACTGCACCATCCTTAGTAAGAAAGATAGGTGGTTGGATTTTGCTCCTTCAGGTGTTTAATATCTCTTACATCACTAAAATGATCATTAAAGGAGCTATGGCTAAATTCCTAGCCCAACACCCTATTGAAGAAAAATAGAAAGAGCATGAATTTTTAGATGAACACTTGGGGGCAATATCCCAGGAAGGATGTAAGATATTTTTCGATGGGGTGGTTAACCAAAAAGTAGTAGGTGCTAAGGTACTGGTCATCAGTCTGGAAGGTGAACAGATGTTCTTTGCAAGGAAATTAGAGTTTCCAGCCATTAATAATATGGCCAAATATGAGGCATGTGTGTATGGTCTCAAAACTCTATACATTTTAGGGGCAAAAGTGGTTGATATTTGTGGGGACTCGATGCTAGCCATCTAACAAGTAAAAGGTGATTGGGAAGTCAATGACAAAAACCTAAGCAAGTATGTCAAGATACTTACAAACCTCACTAAAGGGTTTAATCGCTGCACCTTTCACCATATCCCTAGAGAACAAAACCAAGTTGCTGATGCCGTAGCTACCTTAATGTCTGTTTCAAACCTTACCAAAAAGGACCTACCTAGGCCAATGTACTTCAGTAAGATAAGGTTTCCCACGTATATAGGTATAGTCAGCACCACCACTAAACAATCCCATTAAGACTTACCATGGTACGATGATATCCAAACCTACCTAGAAATGGGACAATACCTAAAAAGCATAATTGAGAAAGACAAGAAGGCTCTCTAAAAGTTATCTACTCAATTTATGTCTTTCCAAGGCATATTATACAAAAGGTAGGTAGAAAAAATTCAACTAAGATATATAGGTAAAATTGGGAGCCCAAAGAGTACTTAAGGAGGTGCATGATGGGGTTTATGCTCCTTACATGAATGGGAGAAATCTAACAAAAAAGATAATGAGATTAGGCTATTACTAGCTAACTTGGAATATAATTATTGTGATTTTGTCAAAAGGTGTCACAAGTGCCAAATATACAGGAATTTAAGCCATCTACCGTATAATGACCTGACTAGCTTGTTATCAACCTGGCCATTTTCAACATTAGGAATTGACATAATTGGGAAATAAAGTTGTTAGCTGCTAGAGGGAATAGGTTTATAGTGGTAGCAGTCGATTACTTCGTAAAATGGGTTAAAGCTGAGTCTTTTAATAAATTTAGGGCAAAAAAGATAGGGAAATTTATTGAAAGAAATATCATCTACTAGTATGGATTGCCTTAATAGGTCATCTCATATAATGGGGTGCAATTTTAGGGAGAGATTAGGCAACTTTTGTAGAAGTACAAGATCTAACATCACAAGTCTTCACCATGTAGACCTCTGGCTAATGGTGTGGTAGAGGTAGCCAATAAAAATATCAAGAAAATTCTACAAAAGATGACTATTACCTATAAAGATTGGGCAAAAATGTTACCATTTACACTATAGGGATACATGATGACTTTTAGAATATCTACCCATGCTATGCCTTACTCACTGGTATATGGTATGGAAGCAGTACTACCAATTATGGTTGAAATAGCTTCATTAATGGTGTTGTTAGAAGCAAACATACCTAAAGCATAATAGGATAGAAGTAGATATGAGTAGTTGGCATTGATTCATGAAAGGTGACTTAAAGTTCTCTATCATATGTAATTGTATCAGAAGAGAATTGTGAGAGCTTACAACAAAAAAGTCAAGCCTAGAACTATATGAGAAGGTTACTTGGTGGTCAAACAAATCAGACCAATATTATCAAACCCTAGGGGAAAATTTAAACCCAATTAAGAATGTTTGTATTTGGTTAAGAAAGTACTTGAGCATGAGGGCATCAAGATCTCGAATCTAGAGGGCATTGAATTCTCAGAGCCCATCAATACAGATAAATTGAAGAAGTATTTCTATTAAAAAAATATTTCAGTATGTTGAAAACCTGAATAGGACGATTTAGGCAAAAATTAGGACACCCCAATGAGGTCAAAACCTAACAAGGCACTTCATGCAAAAATTAGGGGATCTAAGAGAGAATGTCCAAATGAAAAAAAAACTTTTTTAAGGCTAATTAGTAATGACAGTATTATTAATTAAAATTAATACATTTGCCAAGATTAATGGGCTTAGTTTCTAATACATTTAATGACAAGAATGCTTTAGTCATGATCATTGATATGCAAATTTCCATTATGGAAAAGGTCATATAAGTAATCAAATTCTATATACATTGTCTCTTTTCAAAATTAGGAAAATTATCTTCATTTTTCCTTTTTAACACTAACGTTCTATTGTCTTAAGCTTCACTAAAGATCCATTTGTTGAAATATTCATCATTATTAATAGCTTCAGTTATATATTTAGGTATATCCCTCAGGATGGCATGTTGCTGCCGTAAGTTAGGGAAGGAGTGCAAGAAGTGACACATCAAAAGACCACTACAAATTCCCAAAGGCTTAGAAGGTATCCTCTGCATTACACTAAATTGCCTTAAGATGTGTAAAGGGACATAAAAAGTAACATGCCTTAACTAAATTAGAGGAACATAGCTGGCATGATAGGAGAGTAAAATAGGTGATTTTCTACCAAGGACATCTCTATCGCATTGTGATAGAAATATCAAGCCATAGGGCCCACTAGTCATGTGAATCAAACTTTATCACAAGCTTTCTCTCATAATGGTGATGTGAGGCATACTTCACCTAAAGTCTTTTAGGTGGATGAACAAGCAACCCCAACTTCTCTTGTAATAAAACCTATTAAAGAAAAAAGCTATTAGGTTGGAAAATTCGTAAGTACCACCTAAGCAAAAATTAGGTAAACCTACTAGTGCAAAAATCTTTATAAGCGTACTAGGCAAAAATTAAGCTCATAAGAAAATAAAACAAAAAACCATGACAGGCCTTTTACACAAACCTGTAAGAGGAGTGGAATCCCAGTTACAAAGTCAATATCTCCTTTCATTAGAGCATCCAAACCTCAAATGGTTTCAGCTAGAAAAATGCCAAAAAGGTTATGGCTAGAGCATATTTTAGTTAGAAGATGAAGGGACTTAAAATCACTAGACTTATCCTTGGAAGTAACCTTGAGCCAATTCCTAAGAATACACAATAGAATGCACTTCGCCCATTCCACTGAGCTAAAGGGAAATTGATGGGAACAATCTAAAATTGCTTGCAAAGAAATCAGACTTACACTCGACACTATATTTTAAGCCACAATAAGAGGAAAGCCTAAAGCAAAAATAATGTAAAAGCCTAAAGCAAGGATAATGTCCATTGGGTAACAATCCTTAAAAAAAGGCAGGGCTAAAGGGGTATCTGGAGTAATTTTGTAATCCAAGATAGCAGCAAATTCTTCAAAAGTTGGGGTAATCCCTTGATGGTCAAAGACAAACACATGGAAGACAAGGTCCTAGTGTCACACTGTTACATTCAAAAAATTAGGGTCAATCCGAACCTTTCTAAAAAATCTAAGGGAAGAAAAATGGTCAAAATTAGAGGAAGTCTAATATGCCTTTAGTTCAAAAATCTTGGACAATTCCTGATTGAAAGACATAATTGGAGCATGACATAAGAATGTAAGGATTGGGGTATTTATAAGTCAAAACCCCACATTTCTTTCTTAATTAGGAATAAGAATCCAATACACATAAGAAGGTCCGTGTGGACCTTAAAATGGCATCATAGTCCACATAGACTAAGAAAAATATATCCACACCATCATCAAATGTTGTTTTGCAACCTAGCACGAGCAATGTCTACCCAGACTAAGTAATCTTAAGTCTACCCAAACTAAAGCTATTATGAGTCCACACGAACTATATCATCTCAAACTCATGAGGATTGCAAAGGTGAATAAAATGTCTATGGATAAATGTACCCTAAGTGCAAATGTACTTCAAAATAAAACTAAATTGTATGTACATGAATAGAAGTGTAAAAGTTTTGAAAGAAAAAGGTCAAACAATTCCCATTCTAGCAAAAAGAAAGGGGGGGGGGGTGCCTCATGTCTTACTCCTCAACATCATCTTCTTCCTCTATATCTTCATCATCAGAGGAAATCACAAGCTTCTCAATAATCTAGAAGGCTCTCACCTTTCATTAGGCCTCACATAGGGTAACAACCTGCCTTGATAGCTTAACTTGCAAAAGAGTGAAGGATTAATGCATAACATACATAACATATAAGACATGTATAATTGCATAAAATTAACCATAATAGGGAAAGTGCTCATAACAAGGACTCGGGTCTCATCAATTATAGATCTTCAAAAAGCCTCTAAAACCCATATAGTCCTTTCTATAAAAGCTCTCTTCACCTGACCAAAAAAAGGAGGTGTAAAGTGTAAGTGACACTTTAGGATCCAAATAATACAAATAGCTAGCCCCATAACCTTACCAAATTGTTATTTTCAGGCTCAAAGGGAACCAGTAAGCTCTTCTCTATATGAAGACGAGCAAAAGATAGTTCCCTATCGACACTATAGCATATTTAACCCAACTTAGGGACATCAACCAAGGTGCCAATGACCTCACCAAGTAAAGAGGTCTGACTAATAGATGGATTTAAAACTCAACTCTATGCTGAGAGATGTAAGAATTGAGAACTAGAAGAAATGGGGGTAGTTCTTGGCCTTTTCCTTGATGAAGATGGGTCAGCCCTAGGAATAGCAGCAGGCTACAATGCAACACATAAGTTAAGAAATACATCCTAAATAAATCAAAAGTTAAGAAACACATATGAGACAGAAGAGGTCCCGACACATAAGAAACCTAAGAAAGCAAGTGAGTAGAGGCCTAAGAAGTGTAGCACTTTGCACCATCCTTTACTAGTGTTGCCCCAAGAATCTCTGCTGTTATGCTCTGCACGAATGTCAAGCCTTCTATGTACCTCCTGAGCAACATCAATTTGGGAGGATTCTAAAGAATGAGGCATACATTAAGCCCTATAAGGCCGTTCATGATCCTCTCTCCTAAGAACCAAAACTAGGCCTCTAGAGTGGTTAGCAAAATGTGGTGGGAGGATAACTCTTTAATAAAGCACAAGAAAGTCGGTAGTTCCTCAATAGGAAAAACCCACCAAGCCAACATGACCTACACTAGTAAGTATTAGCTACATGTGGTTAAGTTGCTAACAGTGAACTTTCTTTTTATATGCAAGAGATACTTACATTGGCCCAAACCTTGGATCTGAGGTAATGATGGTGCTGTATTAAGGAAGTTGTGTTCTAAGCATTCGAAGATGGTTGAACCCACCTATCCATCACTAAGTAGTGGCAAGGCATTTCTAATTCATAAGTATAAGCTAACAAGTGAAGCTCGTATGCCCACACTTGAAACAATGAGACATAACAAAATCACAAAGAGGCTTCGAAGAAATGAAAACTGTTCAAGGTGAGTCATTTACTAGCACACTTGACACTAAGCCCTAGACAAATTGATGGCTCTTCCTATTTCGAATAGCCATGTCCAAACTACTAAACATCCACCAACGGGAGGAGCAACACAAGTTCTAGCCCCCAATTTTGTCGACCTCCTCTAAAATAGGGAGAAAGCTTCAGCTTACTATGCCATTTGCATTGGCAAAAAGGATGGAGCCAACATAAAGAGGATGAAGCAGTGGGTGTATTGACCAATCTCTAACTGGCTCGAAAGGGCCTTATCCCTCCATTTCTCTTGCAAATTAGTGCATCAGATGCTTACAACCAGATCTTGGGGAACAAAGCCCAATAGCAGCCTCACTTATTGTAGCCTCATTGAAAGGTGGTAGTAGCAAGCATCAGATGTAATGGCATGTCTCGTGTTGGGCCCCTAGTGATGAAAGTCCAGTTAAAGGGAGTTATGGTTATCTCTCTGAAAGGCAAATGGAAGGTATGCATGGTGTCTATCCACTTGTCTAATAAAGCCCTCAGAGCTTGCAAGTCACGATGGAAGTCTCTGCTAATGAGATGGTCCAAAAATGTATAGAAGCAAATAGCTCAAACCATGTTCTTCACTAACATGAGCATGGCAGAGTACCACTGCTATTGTCTAAAAAGAGAGCCCCTACACTTGAGTCGTGTTTGTAAAAGAAAAAAAAAGAAAAAAAGGTCTGCACAGACTAACATTTTTAAAATAAGTCTGTATGGACCATGAAAGAACAAGCAAGCAAACGTCTGCGCGGATCATATTCACAAGCAGGCAAGCATCAACATAGACAAAAGAACAAGCAAGGAAATGTTTGAATAGACCACATTCATAAACAAGCATAGGTTTGCATAGACATATAATGGTTATCAATAAGTCTGCACGAACTTCGTAAACAAGCACGTGCAGAATAGCCACCCAACACATTCTAATACATTGGAAAGAACAACATAAAGACAAGGTCTACACAGACAAACTATGCCCTAGCAAACTAGGTCCTCATTGACCAATCCAACCAGAAAAGTTTTCTTGATGCAAAAATGATGGAAAATCTAATTAGAACTACAATGAGGCACACAAAGGGAAGAAAACACACTTGAGGGTAGACCTCTAAGCAAGCATGGTGCGTCAAATCTGCCAAAAGAGGGATCAAGTCATTAAACTTAACTCCATTCATCGGAGCTACATTTTAAGGGTGGTTAATGGTAGTAGACAATACGAAACTAATTAGAGTCACTATAAAAATGTCTTCCATCAAAAGAGGAAAAGAGTAAGTCCCTGTGCTCATCGAAATAAGGATGACTATTAGAGTCCCTTCACTCTTACTAAAAGAGGATGAGTGAGAGGTACTAATAGTGTGAGAAGCCATAAGGAAAAGTCTTTTGCTTGAGAGAAAAATAATGTAGAAGAGAAATTAAAAGGGTTACAAATGATAAAAGAGGGGGAAAATGAATGGTTACAACTCTATTGTACAATGTCCATGCAGACCTCCATGTTATAAGTCCACACAGATATCATCTAAGTAAAGTCTACACAGACTCTCTTCCACTTTGTTTGTGCAAGTTACGCTCTATTCTATACACACTGACCTCGTTCAACTTCGTTCGCATAGATCTTGGTCAACTATGTCCACATAAACTTATGACCACCGAGTTCCAAAAAAAAAAGGCAAAGCTTAACAAAGTACCTCTCAAAAACCAAACCCACACTATAATAATTTTTCATAATCAAATTGACATTTTATTCTTGCAGGATCAACTCAGAGTTTAATTAACCACTTAGGATCAACCCCTAGTTCAATCCACTATTTTTTGATAAACTTCAAGTTCAATCCACTATTTCAAGTTCGGCCTCACAAGCCAATCCATTATTTTATGTTCAACCTCACAAGCCAATCTACTATTTCTGGATCAACTCCAAGTTCAATCCATTATTTTGAGTTTAGCCACACAAGCCAATCCACTGTTTAGGGTTCAGCCTCACAAGCCAATCTATTGTTTCGAATTCAACCTCACAAGCCAATCAACTATTTTAGATTCAACCTCAAAAGCCAATCCATTATTTCTAATTTAGCCTCACTAGCCAATCCACTATTTTGGATTCAGCCTCACAAGCCAATCCACTATTTCGGATTTAGCCTCACAAGCCAATCCACTATTTTGGGTTCAGCCTCACAAGCCAATCCACTATTTTAGGTTTAGCCTCGCAAGCCAATCCACTATTTCGTGTTCAACATCACAAACCAGTCCAAAGTCTACATTAAAGCCCACTCAGCAATGGTTTAAGCAAAAAAAGCCAATAGGAAAGTATCCTTGACTTACATACTTTGATATACATTGTTGATACACAGCACATGCCAAAGTGGGGGTAATTGTAGACACCTCACCCTTGACCTATGATGATAGCTAGAGATAGACTCTCAAGCATAGCATATGCCTTAGGAGATAGGTCTACACAGACCTATTAGACAATGTTCGCATAGACTAACTACAAAAACCAAATTGAAACCCAGCCGATAAAGCTCACATACTAGCATACTAAAGCTTAGTCTGTGTGGACTAGTATGAACAAGTCCGCATGGACTTATCGATAGAAGAAGCTTTTTTGGAGGTAGAATTCCTCCTATTTAATCCGGGAGCCAAAAATCCTATTAGGATTAACATTCATTTCTAAATGAAAAAGAAAACCTAAAAAACTAAATATAAATACTTCTTTTTTAACCAAAAAGAAAGGGCAAGTTGAAAATCATCTTGCTGATCACACATATAAAGTTTAGAGCATCAAGAAAACTATGAGAGATTCATCCAAAGACAATCCAATTATCTTCCCAAAAGCCCTGATACCTTTATGCTATTGCTCGAAGAGAGCTCTTATTCAAGTAATGTCTGAGGACTATTATTTGATTAGTGTTGTTTTTATAGGCCTATGATCTCTAAAAATTGATATGTAAGTGAGGTGATACTTTGTTATTCCTACTTTAGATCATCATGAGTAGGCTATTGTAATGAAAGGTGTGATGAAGAATTAATTCTCACATTTGCATTAATCATATTATGTTATGTTAGTAAGCATTAAACTAATCTGATTGTAAGCATGGTAAGGTCCGCATAGACCTAGATTCTTTAGGTATGAGTATGGCATAAGTTCACAAAGACTTATTTTCCTTATGAAAATATGATGGGTTGGTTTGCACGGACTCATATCTAGTAAGCACGATTCCATATTTTGAGTATCTTGTTATATGCTAATTGATAATTGTGAGTTATTCTACTTGTATGTTGATATCATGGGTGAAATTATGTATCAATATGTAAGGGATTGTTAAGTAGTCCATATGGACTCCCTATCACAAGGGTTACAATTCGTATGGACTTATAGGTAATGAATTATATGATAGTCCTTTAAACTTTTCCTTGTTTATATAATCAATTGTTCTTCATCTATATGTCTCAAAAGTTTTCACATTTTGTTTATTATATGTTAATATTTCCATAACCTTGATTTAACATCATTTTACTTTGTTGTCTTATGAGTTATTAACTAGATTTGCTTGTTGGACCGAGAGTTAGAACGGATATGACCTTTCCTTAGAGATAGTCTGCACAGACTAAGAGTAGACCTTTAGATGGTCTGCGCGGACCAAGCGACGTAGGAGCAGGACCATTTTAGTGCTTTTTTCTGTTCTTTTTGGTGATGTATCCATTATGTATAGTTTTTTTTGGGTTTCCAATAAGTAGTTAATAACTTATTTTACACGTTAAACCTTAACTTCACATAATAATGGTTTTCTACTAAATTAATTGGTGTTTCTTAATAAAATGGATTTATGTTTTTTTCTTAATCAAAAGTCATATGGAAAATGTACTTCAATAAAGACCAATCTCCTAGAGATGAGAGTTGGGTAATTACTACTAATTCATATGCAATTATAGGTAAATGTCAGGTCAAATAACAACTAATCAATAACCCATTTTTAGATGTACATATTTGTTTGTTATATTATTTAAATATTGCAATTTACTTCCTTTGTATGAAAAAGTTATTTGAATGAATTAAAAATAATGCATGCTTGATTGATAAAGGACTGATAAATATTACAACATAAATACACGATATATTATAAGGGCATAAATAAGATATGAAATTCTAAACCTTTCTACTATAGAAGATCAGAGGTCCTAGTGTAGAGGCCAGGTGGTGACTCCATTAACCACTCTCGTCCCTAGTAAAATATCATAATCTCTATAGGTATCACCACCAAACCTTTCCTTTTTCACCATACATATATATAATTCATTAAAATCCATATCATACACACTAACAACCATCAAATTCCTACCTAAACCAAGCCATAACACTTTCCACACTCACATACCCTCTTAGCTAAAGTGACCCCTTACCTTTCGATCAATTTGTTTTACTAATTCATTACAAAAATAATTTAAACCACACATAAATATCATTAACACGAGCTTAGTTCATGGTTACACATGCTTTAGCCATATAATCCTCATATTCTGTATAACATTTCATCCTAAATCATACCTAAATTTATCATGGCATGTTCTAAATGTATTAAATTCACATTCCTTACTAAATTGCAAAGACATTTCTACATTTTAAGCTTTTTAATTCCCTTATTACACTTTACCTTTACCTTCACCTACATATATATGAAATTTGCTTAGAAAAATCCATAAAAATTTTACAATCCTCCAAATGAAAATCCAATAACATAGGCTCCCTTAGAAGAATGAAATATCCTTGGAAAAATATAAAAAATAAAGAATACACACTTACTCTTGAAATTGATTTTTCACTTACCTTTTATGTACACTTAAGGATTTCTTAATTTTGCTTGAATTCTATCAGTGTCTATAGTGTCTCAATCCTTTAAGGACTAATTACTACCTAACAAAATAATATTTTTATGATAATTAGATAGAGAAAAGAACATGGATAGCCATGAAAAATAGGGAAGAAAGGTGAAAGTGGCATCTAATAGGGGAGAAAAAAGAATAGGAAAACAAGTGGAGGATAA
Source organism: Hura crepitans (assembly GCA_948208565.1). NCBI lineage: Eukaryota > Viridiplantae > Streptophyta > Magnoliopsida > Malpighiales > Euphorbiaceae > Hura > Hura crepitans. The sequence goes on along the minus strand of CANXYI011226842.1, from coordinate 6,463 downwards.
GGTGGCAATGTATCAAGAGGGGTAGTGGCCACTTGGCCCCCCTTTTATAGTGGTTGAGGTGGCTCGAGTGGTGACATATGTCACTTGAGCGCCTTGAAAATGCTCTGTTTCAGTAGAAGCTTTAGGAAAATTTTAAAATTCACTTGGACTTTCTAAAAATTATTGTGTCAGTTTTAAAATCCTTGATTTGTCCTATTTAAGGCTGTATAAAATTTCACAGCAAAATTTCATCAAAGGGATAGTTAACTAACTACCTCAGTTTAAGTGTAAACCTTGAAATTTATGAAAATGAGTAAACAACCTCAAAAATTAAAAATTCTTTCACTAATGGTCTTAGGATAATTTTTGACCTTAAAGGTATGGTATTTTTAGGTATGTTCGGGTACATCTTAGGTCATTCCTAACCCAAGTACATCTGAGCCTACAGCCCACTAGATTTTGACCTAAAATAATTTATTGGTTTTACTAAATTTTTAAAATAAGCCATTTTCATCATTTTCAAGCCCCTTAAAGTTTCATGACTAGTATGTCTCACCTCAAGCATCTTAAAGGTGACTCAACACACTTTTTGAGCCATAGAGGTACTATTCGTAGAGCCCTGACTTATGGGCATTGCACTAATACTACTTGAATCTTGCTTAGTTGTACTCTAATACCCTCAGTTAAGGTAATGTGACCTAAGTAGGCTAACTCTTTTAGCCTAAATTCACATTTGCTTAGCTAGGCTTATAACTATTTCTCCCTTAAAGTCTGCAAGACTAGTCCTGGTTATTGTTCATGCACTTCCTTGGTCTTAGAATATACTAGGATATCATTAATGAAAACCATGACAAATTTGTCCAGATAAGGCTTAAAGATTTGATTCACCAAATCTATAAATGTTGAAGGGGCATTAATGGATCCAAATGGCATCACCAAGAATTTATAATATCCGTATCTATTACAAAAAGTTGTCTTCAAGATATCATACTCTTTAATTCTTAGCTAGTGATACCTTGATCTCAAGTCAATCTTGGAACACATATAAGCACCTCTTAATTGATTAAAGTGATCATCAATCCTTGGTAGTGGGTATTTATTTTTACTAGTCATCATGTTTAATTACTATAATCAATGCATAGCTGAAGTGACTTGTGCTTCTTCACAAATAGTACCGGTGCTCTCTATAGTGAGACACTCGATCTAATGAGAACTTTATCCAACAATTCTTGAAACTACACCTTTATATCTTTCAATTCTATAGTTGCTATGTGATATAAGGTGATAGAAACAAGTGTGGTACTAGGGTACATTTTGATTTCAAAGTCAAGCTCCTATTTTTGTGGTAACCTATGTAGCTCATTTGGAAATACATATGGGAACTCGACTTCTACTAGTATCTAGCTAAGGCTTGATTTTGCCTTATTAATCTCAACTATGTAGGCCAAATATGCTTCACTCCCTTTTTGGACCAATTGCCTTGCTATCTCTACTGCAATGACAATAAGTAGAGAATTCTGCTCACTAACCGTCACCTCATTCCCATCAACTATTTTAAGTGTGAGCTTCTTCTATTTATAGTCTACCATAGCTTGATTTTTAGAGAGCTAATACATGCTTAGCATAATATCAAACTCATTGAATTAAAGCTCAATAAGTCTTATCAAGAATAAATATTCCTAGATGACTAGAGGATAGTCTTTGCCTATTTTATTAACTACTACATGTTGACCAATCAAATTACTAACCATAATGCCTATATCCATATGTTTAGGTTCTAAACCCCTATCTCATACCCATATGGTCCAAATGTATGAATGAATGGATCTTGGCATAAAAAAAGAGTTCCCACAATAACATCAGGTGTTTCAGCTTCCTCTCTGGCTTGAATAATAGATAGATCAAATAAAAGAAATGTACCCATAATAACATTAGTTGCTTTAGCTTCCTCTCTAGCCTAAATAGCTTATTGCTATATAGGTGCTCAAGCCTTTGATTTAGCCATCTAACTTGTATCAGCTTTATTATTCTTGTTCTTCCTCTAACCTTTACTAGGTGCATGTGAAGAGGCTTGAAATTGAGTGGCATTAGCATGTTTCTTAGGGTAGTCCCTTTGGTAATGCTCTTAAGACCCATATTAAAGCACTCTCCCCACCTGGTCTATTAACAAAGTCCCTAATGTGTTCTGCCACAAGTCTCAAATAGTGGTGGTGCACTTCTAGCTATAGACACAGGTGCAATGGTGACCTATTATTATAATTTAGGCCTTCACTAAGATCCCTAGCCTATCCTCTGTACCTAATTCTACTTTTGGGACTATTGTGAGGCCTGCTACCCTTCTGTCTCTTTCTAGAATCTAGAGCTGAACTGGCTTGCCCTGGTGTGAAATGACCTCTTATTCTGAATGTTCTCTCTTTTCTTCTTTAACATCTCCTCTATGGCATAAACTATAAGCACTAAAGAAGAAAATTCTTTGATCTTAAAAGTAGGTATCTGCATTTGAATCTCGATGTTAAGGCTTTTTTTTAAAGCTCTTACACCTTTCTTCTTCTATGGGGACAAACTCCTTTATATATTTGCTTAATCTAGCAAAATCTTTCTCATCCTTAGATATGGATCTTTGTCCCTATTTTAGATCCAAAGATTCTTGCTTATTATTGACAAGTTACATTTTTGAGATATATCTCTTTTCAAATTCCTAAGTCTTATCATCATTAAGCTTACATTCTACTATGGTTTCCCACCAGAGGAAAGCTTACTCTTATAGGAGAGAGGTGGCACATATCAAATTCTCCTTTGGGGTGAGTTGTAGCTATTATAGAATGCTAACTATTTTCTCAAGCCAATACTCAACCTTGGCTGAATCATTTTGTATTATTCCTATAAAATCTAGCACCCTTATCTTTTTGACCTTTTCTAGATAGGTCTTTTGTAGTTTTTAGGGCTACGAAGGTTGTGTTGGAGTTAGTGGTAGTAGTGTTAGAGTAACTATAGTAGTGTTTTATCTTAGCAAATCAATATTTAGTTGTGGCAATATCGATTGAGCTTGTGCTTATGCTTGACAAGCAGCATCGCTAGGTACTAAAGTTGTTGAACTTGTAGGCTCATGAAAAGTTATTAGTGTATGACTAGCCACCTTTTCCCCTTTTCCCAGAGGGGTATGCTTGCTCATCTTGATTCACTATAAAAGAGAATATTATTAGCCTCAAGTAGTGTAGCTTTACCTAACACAATGGTACTTATGTATCTTACACTTAGGGATGCTTAAACCTACTCTGATACCACTTAGTGTGACACCCTTTACTCGATCCACCACTAGACCTAAATAAGAGATATCATGTTGCCATCTCATTATCTTTTAAAACCCTTCTTAAATTATCTACATTAACTCCTGTTATCACACATATGTGTTTATTTTAACTAATAAGTTATGGGTTATGTCTTAACAAAAATTTGACAACATAATGGTTGTTTGGGTGAAAAACTAAAAAATTTGAACTTGCAAAAAAACACTTCATTAATAATCCTTAACATAATCACATTTTAATAGATCCTTCTCATCCCATAAAATGCTCATACTAATAGTAGCACATGCAATTTTCTCAATCATAACATTTTCAGATTGAACATGTATATATAAGTCATACATCTTACTGTCATCAACTTGATAAAACCTATTTATAATATTTACAATCCAAGATAAAATCTATGTGCATAACTAAGCCCCAATCCATCTTTATACATGAGTGCCCCTATACATTACTAGACACAAAAGTATAAAAAAATATACGCTATGAGTAGGTTGACTACTACACTACTTGCTAAGGCTAGACTTTATCAGAATCTTTAACCTACGCATTGAAAAATCTATTAGATATATGTGCTACAACTTATGTAATAGGGTTAAATTCATGTGTTTAAACCTTATGAATTATTATAAAAGACATTTCTCTTTATATCATGGTACTTTTATATATTACTTATAATTGTTCGCAACATCTTAAACCATGTTATGAACTCCCTATTATAAAATCATAGTGTAGAGAAAACCATAAAGTGTTCGTGATGTGAGATTTTTATTGCATGCAAATGCAATATACCTAAATATCCCTAACCATAGTATTAGCAAGATAAGACATTATAAATATTGATAAATCAGCACATGTTATAAATCTTGATTAGATTAAGTAGTAGTTCTAACAATCTGTAAGCATAAAGATGCTTAGAGTTAACATGTGGATGCTTACTTAGGAAGTAAGTACATCAAAGACCCACTATGAGATCTTCACATGGATACTTAATCTATGTTAGTGAAAGCTTTTCATCATATTAGTGGTGCAAGTATCCTTAGACTTGAGATCACTAGCTATCTTAAATATGAGTGACATACTTTGACTCCAAAGCTTTTACTTCAAACAGGAAGTATAAACAGCAAGGTGCTTAGGTATGGCATGACATATTTGAAGATAGGATAGTAATCAACAAAGGATTCACCACCTTAGATTATAATGGGGAGTTTATCTCATAGTTCTAATGAGTAATCTTTATTCAAGAATCTTTAGCCAAAGTAAGATGCCATGCGTGAATGGAATTCACAAAGGGCATTTTTAGAATAAAGGTGAAATTAGCAGAAAAATATGTCTAAGGCTTAGTTAGACATACTTAGTTAAGCTTTGGTTGACAAAAGTCCATACTATAAACTGGATTGGATAAAAGAAGGTGAAAGGAGTTTATTGCACCGTAACCCTATACAGAAGGATTAAGTCAAACTACTTGACTTTCTAGCACTTGGGTAGTCAAGATGTATGGCTAGAAGCCTCTCTTGACTTGTATACAAGTGATATAAAAAATTATTAAATTGACATTGATTTAAAAAGATTAAATTTGTAAAGTGCCAATTAGACTAAGAATCTAATTCACTATGTACTGCCAAGTTGTTATAAAAACCCATATGGTCACACACATAAAAAGAGTTTGAGGAAGATGTAATAAAACTAAATATTTTAATGATATAAGATATTGTTGGAAGATGAAATAAGAAGAAGAAATAAGTAAATGGGCTTGGGGCTACTTGCAAATGAGAAGTCTAGAAAATTAGGGTTTTTGGAAAATCAAGGTTTATGGAATTTGGCCTCATTGAGTCAAAATTTTAAATTTCCTTGCATCTAATTTTTTATAGGCTTGTAAATTTTTAAAAGGCCTTAAATAAGAGTAATTATTAATTAAAAAAAATGGGGCTTAGGAGTGTGACATTGGATTAATGAAAGTGGGGTCAAAGTAGATTGCACATAAGCTAATTAAAAGGCTTATGTGCACAGGATAGAAAAAGGCCAAATTGGTGGGTCCATTTTGGTTCATCTTAGGCCTAATTTTCATTATTAAAATCTAACCTAAATAGGGTTTATTCAAAGTATAAAAAACCCTTATAGCTATAGTCACCATGTGCGTATTTTCTATAGTAGAAATTGTTGTATAGAACAATTGAAAAGACACAAATTTATTCTTTTTCCTTTATTTGCTTAAAAATCCTACTAGCTCCTAGAATTTCATGATGATCTCTTTTAAGAACTTCTTGTGTGGATTGCTTTAGTGGTGTTCACAACTAAGGATCACTATGGTTTTTGACAACTCAGTGAGAAGAGCAAAAGAGAAGGAAAGCAGCATATTGGAATCATTTAGAGAATTTACGTAAATTTTTATTTTGCTATTCTCTCTAATTAAATAATTTTGTTTTTCATTAAATGATCCAAACAATGCTAGAATTCCTTGAATTTTTTTATTTCTACTATGCATGAGTCCATGGAAATGAATAATGGTATTAGAGCTAGGTTATATCGAAAAGTTAAAAACTATTGCAATTTATCAGTATCCTGTGGTTAAGCTTTATAATTTTTGTTTTAGTCTTCTATGTGGTATTTCAGTTTTATTCCTTTTCTAATGGTTAGATATGTATTAAAAATAATTTTATATAAATTTGTTTCTAGCTTTGTGAATTTTTGGGATTTTATATGCTTGAATGAACAAAAATTGTCAAAATCTGCTTGCTTAGTTGACCAAAATATTATTTTTTGGTTTGATTAGTTATTTATTTATATTTATCCTTAAATTTTACTTTTAGATTTTTAAAACCACAAAGTTTGAATCCACGCTTGATCAATAGAATTAGATTTTATTTGATAATTAAAATAATTAATTAAACAGTAAACTCAAGTTCTAATAGCATTTATCAACTAGTTTTAAAAATTTTTGCTTAGTCCATTTTTTATATATTTTCAGCCCCAAATTATATTTCCTAGTTTCCCAAAGAACAAAAATTTAATTTTAGAGCTAGCCAATAAAATTGGGTTTTATTTTATATTTTTAAAAAATCATTGAACATAATATTTGGGATAATTTTTTTATTGAAAAAATGGCTAAGTTAGGGCAAATTTTTTTTTTAATGATTTCTTTTAGTTTTACAGCCCCAAATTATTTTTCATAAGTT
>CANXYI011226790.1:0-10117 GCA_948208565.1 Hura crepitans | reverse complement strand
TCCCTAATGGTGTCAAAAGCTTTCTAGTAGTTATCATTCCACTTGATCGATTGGTTCTTTATGAAAAGTTTAAAAATAGGCTCACATATGGTAGTGAGCTTGGCTATAAACTGGCTGATGTATTATATTTTACCTAGAAATCCTCTCATCTCTTTTTCTCTCTTCGGGATTGGAATTTCTCTAATTGCTTTGACTTTATTAGGGTCCACTTTGATTCCTCTTTGACTTACAATATGCCCTAAGAGCTTTCCTGAAGTTACCCTAAAGACATACTTTTTTGGATTTAAGTGCAAATTATATTTTACTATCCTCTTAAAGAACTTTTCCAAGGCCTCAAAGTGTCCTTCTCTTGTAGAGGATTTGATCATCATATCATCGATGTACACTTCCACTTCGCTATGAATCAAGTCATCAAGAATCCTTGTGGCCGTCCTTTGGTACGTAGCCCCAGCATTTTTCAAGCCAAAAGGCATAACCTTATAACAGAAGGTCCCTCATTCCATAATAAAGGCAGTTTTTATCTTGTTTGCTATTCTATTTAGAATTTGATTGTAATCGGCATATCCATCTGCAAAACTGTACATTTTGCACATTGATGCGCTATCAATTAGCATATCTATATGAGGCTTTTAGGCATGCTTTATTTAGATCCCTATAATCTATGCACATCCTGACCTTACTATCTTTCTTAGTGACCAGAACCATATTGGCTAACCATGTTGGATACTGTACCTCTTCTAGGAATTTGGCTTTAACTTGCCTGTCTACTTCTTCTTTTTATCTTTTTTGCTTATTCTGGTCTCATTCTTGTTAGTTTTTGCTTCACTTGTTTTGCATCCGAGTATGTGTAAATGGCATGTTTAGCTACTTCTCGATCTACCCTTGGCATGTCTTCATAGGTCTAGGCAAAGACTTTTTCATATTTTTTTTAACATTCTCTCAAATTTAATTCTCTCTTCAAGAGTTACATCAGATGTAATTGAGATCTCTTTAGGATTTTTATCAGTGCCGAGATTAAACGAGGTAGTATTGATTGAATTAATATCAAACATGTTATGCTTATCATGATTCCCATTATGCATGATGTAGTTAGATGAGACATCACAAAAATAAGCAAAATTATTCATATTATTAACAAAAGAAATAGGAACATCGTCATTAAAAATTTTAGGTATATATAAATTCTCAAAAGAGCTTTCTTTTTCCATCTTCTTCTTTCCCTTGTCTTGGAGCATGGCATTAATCAATCATGATTTCTTCATCCCAAAAGTCTGAAATGACTTTTATTTCATTTGTAGCCTAATTAAACTTATTGCTGAAAAATCTCAAACCTCAGCACAACTTGCCCTTTGATAACAGTCGGCTCTAACTCTCTGCAGTAATTGACATTCCCTTTAGCTCGAACAAAACTTTCTTCTAGTGGTGGGATACCTTTTCTTATCTTCTTTGGTTCCGAAGTCTCTGTAACGTGTCTTAACCCTTTTTTATCTTTTTGACCTTAAGGCTGAATGATTGATAATGAAGCATGTCCTAATTAAGCTTCGGGTAAATAGTTCATCTTCTACAGCATATTTACCACCTTAGGATTATCCCCTTCCTCTAAAAAAATCCCAGTAATGTGGAAACCATTAAAAGGCTAGTTGGCTATCTCGAGCATCGAAGCTTAATTCTCCCTTAGAGCCCTTATCATTACTATTCACCATCGTGGGGAATTTTTATCATCTGGTGCAATGTCGACGGAACTCCTCCTAGCTTATGGAACTATGGCCTTCCTAAAAGCAGAGAGGAATTTATAGAAATGTTAAGCACTGCAAACTCCACATCGTCTATAATCACCCCTATTTTGACCTTGACCTTAAAAGTCCCATATGCCTGTCTCTTTATATTATCATAAGCCATGATGGTAAGTTTAGATTGAGAGATCATTGAATCTTCAATCCCATATGTAGCTACGGCTTTGAGCATACACACATTGATTGATGATCCATCATCAACCATTACACATGCCGTGTCCTTACCATTGGCTTTCGCTTGATGTATAAAGGATGGTTATGGTGATGCTCTTCAGGTGGCAAGTCTGTATCAGAGAAGCTAACCATTGTTTTCTCCTCTCCTTTCACCATTGCCACTAACTCAGATAGTGATATGGTTGTAGCACATAAGGCTTCAACCACCTTTTATCGATGAAAAGAGGATTGACGTAGCAAATCTCAGATCAAAATCTATACAGGAGTCTTCTTTAGTTGCTTCGTCACTGCATTCTCTTCCTTTTTCACAACTGGGGGAATTGACTTATTCTCTACTTCAGGTACTACCCGACCGCTTCCGGTTACTGCTTTAGTCTCTCTTTCTTCACCTAACTTTTAATCTGAATTTGAATCTACCCACAAATCTTGGACCTATTCCTCTGGCTTACTTTCACTGTCTATAGCCCATATGTCTGTCACACACACTAAAACCTAACTTACTTTTGCCATTCTCTTTACTGCTAGGTAGTCATTCCCATATAAGTCCTGAAGCACATACCATTCCGACAAGCCTGAATTGACCATATTGACGGGTGGAGGAACCCTTGAATAAGCACCTTGACCTTTCTATCTCTGCTCCGGATCGGGGATTTGTCTTAAATCGATTAAGTCTTAAATCTTATCCCTCAAAGTATGGTAGTTATCTGTGTCATAGCCTGTATGCTGGTGATACTGACAGTATAAGTCTGATCTGTGATAGGGCTGGCCTTCATTTTTGAAAGGTCTAGAAGGAAAAGGTTGAAGCCTTCTTTCTTTTTGGAACCATTTCAGACACCAAGACAGTGGTTTGCCCAAGTTCGATTAGTGCCTAGCTACAATAGATACTTCAGTAGTCTGACCAAAATTAGTTCCACTGAAATCCATCCCACTCACATTCCTAGTACTCAGATTCCTTCGATTGCCAAACCCTCTCGAGCTCTTTTTCTTCTCATTGTGCTCTTCTTTTAGGTTTATAGCTATATCTTTCAGTGATTCCCAATCTTTCAGCCCTTTTGCTTTCAAGCCATCTTTCAAGTACGAGTTAGCATTCTTGATAAACATGCAGATCTGGTTTAATGTCTTTGGCTTCCTCCTCATCTCCAAAACTCTAGACCTCCATCTTAATAAGTATTTTATGAAGGTCTCATTGGAATTTTGTCTAAGTAACTCGAGGTCTTTCATGGTAACCTCTATGTGAGTGCAGCAGTCGAATTGGTTAATGAAGGCTTCTGTGATTTTCCCCAATCCTTTTTCACTTTCTTTTCCAAACCTTGATACCAATCAATTGCTCTCCTTTACAGTGTTAGGCTAAAATAAACCACCTTCTGCATCGTGCTAAGCTCCGTGCCCCTCATGACTGTGGCATACTGCTTAATATGGGCTCTTAAATTAGTGGTCCCATTAAACTTAGGCAATTCGAGCATCTTGAATTTAGAGGGTCAGATCTCTTTAAATTCTAGGGTGAGCTCTTTAGGGTCTATTCCTTTACCCATAGAGATAAGTCTGGCCATTACCTTTATTTTCTTCTCCATCTTTTTCATGGCGGGATCCTCAAATTTTCGTGGTGCAGTCAGATCTTCACAAAAGTCACACTTTGAGTTAAAGTATTCAGCCTTTTTATCCTTTTTGCTAACACATGTAGCCTATTTGCTAGTGCAATTCCTTTAGAGGTAGTAGTGGTCTTTCTAGTAAGTGTGGCTACTATGTTTTCAGCATGTGGTGGTGAACCGGTAGCAAGAACGACCTCAGCAATTGCCTTTGAAATCATGTCCATCATCTTTTTCTAAAACTCCTTAAACTTTTAGTCCATTCTAGCTTCAAATTTCAGAGCAAAAGAATTGCTTTCTTCTTACCTTTCCATGTCTATCAGATTGTGAGTGGTAGAGCTAAATCTTTATCTAGCTATTCTTCTATCTATCCCTCATACCTAAGTGACTCGAGGATCTATGATGGCTGTAAGATAAAGGGTTAGAGATGATGGAATGAGAATGCATATAAATGTATGAAATGCTGATGAATGCTAATGTGTACAACAACAATCACAAGCAAGAGCCTTCCAACCTTATCACTTCCCACACACGAGTTCTCATGCTCTTTCCTAGGAGGGCTTACCTATGAGACATCGGGGGCCCCAATAAGTTCAAATAACGAACAACAGGTAGCCGAGCATTATTTCTCTCATACAAAAGAGCGCATGTAAGATATTTGGCCCATATACATTTTATATGTTCAATCAAGTCAAAATGCAGGGTCTAGCCCATTCTAGTTAGAAAAGGCCTAATGGGTTCAACAACATTTCGAGATGATTAAATCATATTTCATGCATATTGGCCCACATAGCATACAATGCATCATTAACTAGGGTACTTAGAGAAAGTTACTATTGGTTATTATATGGGCTCATGGTTTAGTCATGCAAGTTATGGTGATCTAAGTGTGGTCCCTCCATAACGGGTCTATCTCATCATGAGCATACAATTGATTGGTTTACCATTTCATATTCCTTATAGGCATGAGGCTTGGATTTGATGTCACCATTAACAATCTTCTAGTTTGAGTGAAATTGGGTTCATGCTTCGAAATGATATCAGGGTATAAAAGGGATGCCTAACTTATTCTAAGGCTCTAGCATGTGATGCAATTTCGAAAAAAGAATAATATTATAAATTCAAAATATGAAGTTACATATTAATTTGAGGTACTTTCGAAGCATGGTCTCATGGTGTCCTTAACGGATCTGCCACTATTCGCGTCCCCCATTTTCTTTTGGGTCATTTAAACTGAAACAGCCGAAGACTCGACTTAAGCCTCACTCCTCAAGTCATGAAAGATGAGAAGGAAACTAGAGGAATCTTAAGTTGTTCCTATTTGATTAGCCTAGGAAGAGTGAGTTGGGCACTACAAGGTAGGAGTCGCCACCTAACCGAAGTCGAGAAATACCTTGTAGGGCTAAAACCAGAGTAGTTTGGAACCTTACTCTTATTTATATCCCAAGTTAATACGGGAATTCGGTTTGAATTTATAATATTATTCTTTTTCTCAAGTTGCGTTTTACAATTAAAATAAATCACGTATTTACGTATGAGGAATCACGAAATATATTTACGAAAAAAAAATAAGTGCTTGAAGTTAAAACATTATACATGAAATCAGGCAGTTGATTGTCTTGAGAACTTTGGTTCTTGCATGCCAATTTTAGAAAAAAAATTTTATCGTCGTAACTTTTATCAAGAAAAATCAGAATTTGTTTTATTAATAAAACGCCAATTGATTAAGTGTAAAATAATTTTAATTAACTTTTCAACGTGCAAAAATCATTTTCAACATATTGTGGCATTCACAGAACATATTGGGATTGAAATTAAAAATATCATACATAAAATCAGGTGATTGATTGGTTTAAGAACTTTGGTTCTCGCATGTTGATTTTAGGAAATAATTTTATTATTGTGACTTTTATTAAGAAAAATCAAAACCCATTTTATTAGCGAAACACTAACTAATTAAATAAAAATGTTTCGGTTATTTTTCCAACATGTAAAAAATCATTTTCTACTTATTACAGCATTTACGGAATATACAGAAAAATAATTTGATAATAAAAATATATTACATGGCAATTACCTAAAATACAACAATAAAAATAGAATTACATTTTAGAGCATCTAAAATACAATCTAACTAAAAAAGAGCAATAAATAAGGGAATCAACAGAAGAACACATAGAGTATAGAATAAAATAGACAGCAGCAAATAAAAAGTTATTAAAAGGCTACTTCACTGGGATTTAAGGAGGCGGCCAAAAAAAATAACAATCAGGTCCCAATAAATCAAACAACTCACATCACATTAAAAATAAGATATTAGTATGTGAAGCAAAAATAGACAGATAGACAAAAATAAAATAAAAAGTGAACAGTCACGCAAATATAAAAATATTGCATAAATAAATTATCGCATCTAACTGGTAGATAGATAAGGTAAAAAGAAAAAATGAAAACAATAGAAAAAAGGGTTGATTGACACACCGAGTATATTTGCCTTTAGAAAAGATCTCGACTGGACCGAAAAATTGCGACTAAATCTTTAGAAATCTCAAAAAATGTGTTTTAATAGTGTATTTTTTCTTTTTAGTGTCTTTTTCCTAAAAAAAACCAACCTTTTTTGGAAAAATGATTTCAGTTTTTATGCACACTTCTTAAGGCAAAAAATAGCTATTTTCGGGTGAAAACGACCATTTTAGGAGTGAAAATGGCCGTTTTGGCCCGAAAACAGCTGCTTCCTCGCAGAAACGGCCGCTACTTGCAAAAGAAAAACCATTGTTTTGATGATTTTTTTTTTTAAGAAAACTTTGAAATCTTCAAATTGGACGTTAAAACCCTATTTATTAGGATTTTTATCCTTTTCATCATTAATAGGCAAACCGAATATAGGAGCCCCAGAGACCTAGTGTCTACACCAAGACAACATATTTTTTCTAAAAATTTGACAGCATAATGGCTGCTCGGGTCACTATTCCTAAATTTTTTTCAACCTGTAAAACACTTTTATACCATATTCTCACATCTCCTAGACCCTTCTGGTCCCCCAGATATCAACCTAAACCTAACATCAATATCTATCACACAGAAAACACAGGCCTCAGGCCACAATCAAGAAAACACATAAAGCCTCAGGCTCACAAAACATCAACATAGGTCATACATACACAAAAGGGATGAACAACTTATTAATTACAACATAGTCTATATTTATACAATTACATCCTGTGTCCCTTATATATATCACACCCATTTTCCCACCTAAGTACATAGAGTGTAAAAGCTATACAAATGCACATTATTAACCTTCTAAAAAAATGACATCTGAACTCCACTGCACGCTTTACGAGGCTACATCCTTGTTCTTATTACCTGTGCACCCATATAGGTACGCTGAGTATATAATATACTCAGTGGTGAATTTAAGCATTTAAAACATGTCCAACAGTTTATCCATGCATAATAATCATATTCTTATCTTGTTTTAATTTCTAAGTACAACCTAGTTTACTAACATACCAATTACCATTTTACCCTTAGGGTGTTTTTGTCCATAAATCATCCAGCTAATCACTTTAACTTATGTAAATTATGGTTTTAGGATCATTATTCATCATTACATGCATAATCTTTACAAATTAAGCCATTAAGCATTGTCAGTAGCAAATTACCAAAATACCCCCATATTATATTTCAAAGCCACATGTAAATTATATTAATATTGTTTAATTATTTCAGCTGGCCCATCTTAGGAGACAACACTGATATACACTAGATCTAGTGGGAATAACTAGTGCAGTGGTCCACATTCTAGACCTTGACTACTACACCGGCCTGATTAAGCCATAGCACCCAAGGTGTAGATAATGAGATGTGGTTTGCCCAGCAGACTGGTCTATCCAATAGACTAATATAGTGGTCCTTTAGGACCTTCACTGCTGTATTGGCATTATTTAAAAGATCAATGATAAGGTGGTTGTGTCTACCTAGCAGACTGGTCTATCTAATATACTAGTGTAGTGACCCTCCGAGACTTATGCCACTACATCGACAAAAATGAATTCTGGCATCAGGTGGTAAGGATAAAAAGTTGTCTGTCCAACGAGCTAATACAGTGGCCCTAATGGGGGCCTACGCTTTTGTACCGGCCCTATCTAAAAAATAGATAGTGCAGCAGCTGCTAAAAATCCCTAAGTTGATCGGTTAACCCATCCAGTGGATGTCTATCTAATGGGCCATTTAACCTCAATCTGTGTCTATTTCTTTACTGATTAACTTTTTATAATATTATCAAGTCAGAAACAGATAGTTATAATTTTTATAGCACAGTTGAAATTTAGCCCGGTCTAGAATGGCCACAAATAGGTTGTACTGGGTGAATTCTCAAAAATATTTTTAAGGGGTTTAATTGCCAATAATTATGATATATTATGCCAAACTTTACTTTGTAAGCATTTCACAGATTTATGCCATTTACTGTCCAGTGGTATTATTAGTTCAGGTAATAGTCATTTAGGACAGTTATAGGTTATTGCAGCAAGCTTTCACTAGGCTTTCTAGGTCCATTTCACCTTATTTTCTAGTGCAGTTTTCACTATTTATTTCATGCACTCATAGGCCTAAACCCAATAATACTTAGGCCACTCAAAAGGCCAAAAATATAAGCATACATGCCACTACAATTTATCACACCACTATAGCCATTTTAGGCACATAATGTACTCACAAGTCATAACCTTTAAAGGCAAATTATAAGTCACCTTTCAACCCTTTTCTAGTCAAGTTTAAGTCTATAGTACATGCTAATTCTTAACTACATTTCATGCCAATTTAAATATGTACATTGACTAATTTCATGCAAATTAACTTAAGGTAACCTAGTTCACATAGATATATCATGTCAAGCTACCCATTTATATACATGTTACCACCATTTCCATACCATTTTAGGTCCTTTTACCTTATATATGTCTTAGCCAAAGTGTGAATCATTTCTTACACATTCCAATTCAAGCCAATTCATGTCTACAACATCAAGTTCAAGGCAATTATTTATTTCAAGGAAAATACTAAAGATTTTTTAACATTTTCCTTGCCAAAGCTTTTGAGTACATTTATATACAAACCATAAACCTACACTTTTTCACATTTCTATATACACCCAATTACTTGCACATGTTTTAATCATATTTATGCATTCACAAGGATATTGTCATACCAATTTAGATAGTCCATGCATGATATGTCTCGGCCATCACCCAATTCTCAATTAGACATAGATTAATCAACCATCTACATATCACATAGAGTTCCACATAGTCTAAAGCTAGTTATACATGCCAAATGGGTAATTTCACTCTCACACATACATAGGTATTGCCCATGATGCTCTTAGCCAGTAAGGATTCATCTATGAAAGTTAAGTTCTTCATCAAGTAATCTCCTAATTCAACACTTAGTTGCCCATTTATCCCTATGAAATTCATGTAACTAAGAGATGTCATCATTTAATCCCTAACTCAACATCATTATAGTATGGTTCTAGCCTCACATAAGTCATATGGCATGAAGAAAAGGCCTGAATTCACTTACTGGCTAAAGAGGATACTTGAAACCTTCACTTCCACAAGCTGTCCAGCCCCTCATGATGTCTTCTCCCCTCTTTCTCAAGGTTTTCCTTGCCTCAATTCACCTCAAACAAGGGCCATACACATCCCCACAGAAGTTAGGCATCACAAGGAACTATTTACAGCCTTGAATAACTAAGAAAATCTAAGGAGAAGGCATGAAAACTTACTAAATAGGCTTGCTGGACAACTTCTGACCATGGAAGCTTTGAGGATTTTTAATTTATTCATAGGAGCTCCTTTTTCCTCCATTCTTTTTCTACACCTCGGCACACTTCCTAAACTTAGTGGCACAGTTCATGGAGCCTCGAGACACGAGCGTTACATCTCAGATTAATAGTGAAGGCTAATAGTTCATAATAAAATAGTGAGAGTTAAAATGTATTTAATTAAAGACCTAATTAAATACATTCATATACGTATTCATGCATTGACATGTTTTGCTTTTTTCACATGCAACATCACACATCATTTTTCATAATGAGTTCTAACATAAACCTATGTTCAATACTTAAGGCTATAAGCTAACTGGCTCAAATTACATTGACTGGCTTCAAAACCTCAAAATAGTTTTAAGGAGTGAAAAGATTGGTTATGTAATTGAAAGGTCGGTTCCTAGCGTCCCTATTGATAATGTTTCTATTGATGAGCAACAAGCACACTTAAAGCATATAGAGGATTTGGATGTGGCTATTTGTATCATGCTAGCATTTATGTTTTCTGAGCTTTAAAAATAACATAAGTATATGAATGCTCTAACCATACTATTTCACCTCAAAGAGCTATTTAAATAGCACAGTAGGATTGAAAGATATGAGATATCTAAAGCCCTATTCTATCGCAGGATGGTTGAGGGAACTTTAACTGCACAGCATAGGCTGAAGATGAATGGGTACATTGAGTGGTTAGCTAGCTTAGGTTTTTTGATGTATGTGGAGTTAGG
>CANXYI011226785.1:0-18327 GCA_948208565.1 Hura crepitans | reverse complement strand
GACCTATATCTATTAAACATAATTTTTTATTTTAAAGTACTTTGTTATATGCTAGTAGATAGATGTGAATCAGTATACTTATATGTTAATATTGAAGGCATGTAATTATGTGCATGGGATTAAAAGATAGTCTGCACGGACTCCCTGTCACAAGGGCTATACGTCTGTATGGACTTATACATGATGAATTGTATGATGGCTCCTCGAAATATGCTTTGTTTGTATAATCAATAGCCTTTGATTCACTTATCTTAGATATGTTCATATTCTATTTATCATGAGTCAATGCTTATATAACCTTGATCTGACCTCGTTTGGTTTTATTGTTCTCTGAGTTGTCAATTGAGTTCTTTTGTTGTATCGAAAGTTGGAACAGACTTAACTGTTCCCTAGAGATGGTCCGCATAGACTAATAATAGACCTGCTTGACATCCATATAGACTAAGTGATGCAGAATTGGGACTATTTTAGTGTTATGTTTTGTTTCTTTAGTTTTGTACCATTTACACTTCATTGCTTACTTTGGGGTTGTAATAGCTAGTAAACAACTTGTGTTGCACACTAAAACCTAAATTTCTTGTCAAACAATTTTACACATAATTGATTTGTGTTTTCTAATAAAATGGATTTGTATTTCCTTAATCAAAAGTCACAATCACTGAATGCACTGCTAAGCTTTATATTTAGGGCATCGTTGTTTTTACGATGCATAAATTAAAGATACAGATAAAAGCTGAAAGCCTGAGTAGCTATGTAGATTAAGATATAACATTTCTTTTAGTACTTTGATTTCCTTTGTGTAAATTATGAGATGTTATGAGAATAGTGTACTTATATGTTGAATAAGGGAATTAGGTTTAAACTAGTTTTTAAATTATTTTATAACCTCTATTAAACATATTACTTTTAAAATGTGTATCTAAATAGTTTATACTAGATTTTATCTTGTTTATGTTTTGATGAAAATGTGTTGTTGAGAATTTTGGGTGGATTAGGAGGATTTAATTGTGTTAGATAGTTATTGAATAAGATTATTGAAGTGTTTTTGACATGTAAGTTAATATTCATTTTAGGGATAGTGCTCTGGTATAGCCGTTATGCTATCGAATTTCTAACATGATGATTCCCTAGTTATTTTAAAACTCTAAAGAGGCCTTTCATTAAGTTAAGATTTTAAAAGTCCATTCATGTTCAAATGGTTTCAAAAAGTTATTAATTTATATGGGTTTTCAATAAGGACAATTTGGATATCGATATATGTGTTACCTCTTATTTGGGTCTAGTGATAAGAATAGATAACGGGTGTCATAATTAAGTAATGGGTTATTTTTAGTCCTAAGAGAGTTTTTGCTTAGATATGTAAGAGTCCTATTGTCTATTAAGTCTTAAATGATATGGTACAGGTGAATGCAATTATCAATATTATGTCCTTTGTCTTAATGATATTTGCAATAAGCATTTAGGTCCCAACTAAATGGTGAGGGATTAAGTGGTGGTCTAGGGTTGAGTGGTGTTACCAAGCCTTTCTCTTCGAGCTTCTCTAAGACCTTAGATAATGGTATCTTTAAGTTTGAGAACTTGAAATTTCTTATGGCATAGATGTCGATTGACTTCTAGTTAGACAATCTAAACCCCAATTACCTTTCCTTGATTGCTTCTTTTTACTCTTTACATCTTCAACCCTTAAAGTAACATCATAAACTTCTAAGAAAGTCATCAAAGAGAGATATTATAGCTTGTTATAAATGTATAGAAGTGTATTTTCCACTACTATTCTTACTTGATCTTTTTTTAGAGGTAACACTTCTATTTGTGCTACTTTATTCCTCTATCTCAATAAGAAATCAAAAAAACTTTGATCAGACTTTACTTAGCAAGCTCAAGATTATGTAATGAAATCTCAATATTGGTGTTAAAGGTATATGGTTTAGTGAAGGCTTTAACCAACTTTGTCCAATTTTATGTAATGGCTTCATCTAGCTTATGGAACAATTTTACGAGTGGCCCTTCTAGTGATAGAACAAACGTATTTGTAATTTGCCTTTCACTCAAACCTATAGTACCCATTATCATAGCATATTGTCTAATATGCATTTTAAGGTCTCTTTTTCTATTGAATTTTGATAATTTAGTCATCTTAAACTTGCTAAGAAGTCCTACTTCACCAACTATAGCAAATGACTTCATTTTCTTTAGTGCGGTATTCTTATGTCTTTGTACTAGTTTTCTCAACTTGTCTATCTCATTTTTAACTTTTACAATGGCCTTCTATTGTGTAGCCTTGACTTCATCTTCCTTTTTTTGATTTACATATTCTTTTATGCCCTTAAAATTATCATTGGCTTTTTCGAAATCTTTCCTCTATCTTTACTAGCTCTACACCCACTTATACCTAAGCTAGTCTTAATAGCAGTTAACTAGGCATTCATCTTTTCATCTAGTGCCTTGGTATATGCTTATAGTATTTAGGTTAGGAATTGCTTTAATTCTTTATTGACTAATATAATAACTAATAAATTCCTTATCAGCTGTCCATCTCCATTCCTAGTCCACGTAGGTTGAGAACCTATTGTAATTGCATTGCATTTCCTAAAAATAGTATTTAGCCTGGGTTTGACTATATGCATGCATGAGTAATCATAACAAAGCACAACAAATAGCATCCTTCCAACCATATAATTCCCACACAAGGGTAAATACAAATTTTACTTTAGCTACAAGTTAAATTCATACATCAACTGGGACATATGAATTCTACTTATAAACTTTTCTTTATTAAAACAAGAAATAATTCACTTTCCTTAAAATTTAAAGGAGGTTATGGATATATTTCAAATTAAATTTAATTAACAAGATTTCAAATTCATCACAATAAAAAGGGTACTATAGACATTGAGTTTTAGGGCTCTCGAGTTTGAATTGCTTGATGATGAAGAAAGGACAAACATTTTATTAAATAGGAATCTTGGTGTCTGGTTTGTAGTTTTCTTCATAAAAATTTTGAGATAATGGTTAACTTTTTTTGATATAAAATTTTACCTAGTCTGACAAGCTTATAGTGCAACCCAAATTATGAACCCAAGCCTAATGCCCAACAATAATCCCAAAAGGAGTACGAGGGTAACTTTAAAATGGTTTAAGAAGAGAATTTTTTTTCAACATTTTCGTTGTTTTGAGTTTTCTAAAAATAGCCATTTTGGCGTGGTAGAGTCCTCGTTGGACTTGAAAATAGGCCATGTGAAATGTCTATTTCACACCTTAGGGTGTATAAATACCAAAACCCCTATTAGTCGCAAGGGTAAGCTTTTTTCGATAAGTGTGCACCCACAGACATGGAAAACATTTTCTAAGCACTACTTTCCATATTTTAAAGTGATTTTTGAAAATATTTTCTTTTTTTCTCTTGAGTTAACTGAAGGATAAAAAATTGAAGGTAATTATACATGATGGGTTGACTAGTTCTTTTTATTTTCTTTTTTCATCTAATTGTCAGTTAGGCATGGTGTTTTTATTTATTTTCTTTGTTACCTATTTATCAATTAAATGTGATAATCTTATTTTATTTTATTTTATTTGTTGCCCATCTACTAGTTAGATGTGGTGTTTTTATTACTAGTTAAGTGAGATAATTTATTATCTTCTATTGTTAGTATAATGTATGTTCTTTTTATTTCTTGTTTAATTTTTTTTATTCCCTCTTACATTCATTTACAAGTTAAATGTGGTCATTTAATTCACATAATATTTCTTATTTATTTAATTGCTTTTTTTATGCTCTTTTATTATTTATTCTTTCCATAATTTTAATCTCATTATTCTATTCATACTAACATATGTGTTTTCTTATGGATACGAGTTGTTTGAGATCTTTTTATAACTGGTCTAGATTCCCTTTAATTGAATGTCCATTAAAGGTGAGCCTTTATTATTTTTTCTTTTATTTATATTTATCTTTATTATTCTTTATGTTCTTCTTTTTTATCATTTCTTTATTATTGTTGTTGGTTAGGATGTGTTATAGATAATTTGAACATTATTTTATTTTATCTATTTAAAATGTATTTTAGATAATTTCCTTGTAACTTTACTTTCATTTGGATTGTATTTTAGTTAATTGCCATATAATTTTTTTCATTCGAATTATTTTCCTATATTTTTCATGAATGTTATAGTAGGTAGAAAATGATTTTTTTTACATGTTATAAAAATAACCAAATCATTTTCTAATAATTAATTGGTGTTTTCCTAATAAAATGGATTTTAATTTTTATTTAACAAAAGTCACAATAATAAAATTCAATTTAGAAAATTGGCAAGTAAAAATCAAAGTTCTTTAAAAAAATCAATTACCCAGTTTAATGTTGTTGTACTTTGATTCCACGTATTTCTTTTCTGTTTGTGAATATGCTCATTTTATTGTTTCTCTATTTGCTTATGCATTTTATTTTAATTTCAAAACTTGCTTGAGAAAAAAGATAAAATTATGAATTTAATCTAAAATTCTATATTAACTTGAGGTATAAATGAGAGCAAGGTTTTGAACCATTCTCTTTTTTGGCCCTACAAAGTATTTCCCAACGTTAGTTGGGTGGTGACTCCAACATTGTGGTGCCCAACTCGCACTTTTTAGGCAATCAAAATAGGAATGTCTTAGATTCCTTAATTCTCATTATTATCTTTTGGGATTTAAGGGGTGAGATTTAAGTCAAGTCTTTAGTCATTTTAGTTTGATCAACCTTGGAAAGGAGACACATAAATAAGTACCTAGAGGTGGATCTAAGGTTTATCCTATATGAGACTGAGGTTTGGACATGGACTTGGATGGAATGTAACTTTATGCGCTAAGCTATTCAAACTCTTGAGCATTTCAAGGCATCTAAAAATGGTAGACACATGATTTTAAAGTTCAATTAGGTCCTAACACACGAACTGACAAATGAGTTTTCATTACCAACCATGTTTTGAGCTTTATGATATTACTTCTCCTTAGTGGAGTCACCACTAGAAGCTAGACAAGCTCATGATAAAGGATATATTAGGAGTTGCCATTTAGTTCAGATTAAGAATCAAATGCACTTAGCATAATTGTTTTAAAACAAGCTAGGGTCTAAGCCGTTGATCATCAGAGAACTAAGTTCGTGGTTGACACTTAATCATCACTACATCTAGTAATTAGTATATGTTCTCCATATTAACCAGTAAAACCATGCTTTTCTAATGCAATGCAATTTCTTAAGCTCTAAAATTTATGTGAAGCACATAAATGATATAATTGCAGTGGAATTAAATAATAAATTCGTAACAAAATATCAATGGTACAATTCATCAGTGTAAATACTTTCATATTCATCCTATTATACATGTAATTACAGCATTATGCATATATGAGTCAAAAAATATATTTTTAGCTTGAAAATGTGATTTTAACAACTTTTATTATGTAAAATTATGTGAACAAGGATTGAAAATAAATTGAAGATGAACGAATAACATATAGAACTATATCATATGGAAAAACATGATTTTAATGTAACTAAACCTATACGGATGATCAAAACATATTTTTATCATAAACAAAAAAAGATTTCGCCCTTAAGACTTACTGATTATAAAGCTTCAAGCACATGAAGTATTTTGCTATGGAAGAATACTAAATTTGTGGAAAATTCCCTCTACGGATGGAATAACCTCACTTTATATACTTTAAGCTTGCATAATATTTTGAATGAATCAAAATATTGTTACTGCTTAAGAATTTAGTGAAAGCTCCCAAGAATCTTCATGAAAAAAACTCTTTCTAGAGTAATCTCTTGAATAATTGTTGATGATCAATGAATAGAGAAGTGAAAGCTATATACAGGTGTTAATCTAGGTGTTTTAGTCCCCTTTTGACTCTATTTTTTATGTACAAGCCAATCAGAACTGGATAGGTGTGATCTTAGTCAAACTCTAAGCTTCTAGAGTTTCAGTGGTTTAATTAAAACACAATTCTATCATATTCATTGGATTTAAAAAGAACTACCATGCAGGCATTCAAAACTACTGTGTAAGTGGTTGAACCATCGCATACCTTGCTTGGTGTAATCTTCGGTGCTTTTTATGACTTGTAGGTAGTACCCATTAATCCTTTTCTCTTATTTTCTCTCTCAAATGACCTTCTAAAGGTTGTTTCTACATTTCTTTATATTCTTTGACTATCATTCATCTTTAGTAACAAAATGGCCATTCTACCCTTTTGAGAATTTCCACTCTTTTAGTGTTTTCCTTTACAAAGGCACTCACTTAACTGAGCTATACCTCTGGTTATCATTATTAGGAACTTATGAAAAATCAAGGAGCTTATAAGCCTATGCTTACAATGACCCTATATTTAAAGGCCTTTTGAAAGAAAGAACATTTGCAAATAATGTTGTAAACATGAAACTGAAATTCACATCCTTGCCATTTAATGTACACCGTAAGAAATACAATTTAGATTTTGACAAAATTCCTAAGTTATCTTTTCTACTAGAAAATGAAAATGCTAAGAACCTATGGATATATTTAAAATATGAATTATGCACAACATGGTATTTTAATTTACTAGGGTCATAATTTTGTATCATCCCTAGTTAAGGTTCTTAACACAACAACAAGTTCAAATTCATCACAAAGGTAACAAACTATTCTTGTATTCTTATATCTTAACATAGTCATCATTAATAAAGCCCACTGCAATATTGAAATTAGTGACAGACAAATTAAATCTTCTCCTTATTAACCAAAAATTTATCATGCTAGAAGCGCAGAGATGAAAATTTTTTTATTTGTAGAAAACAAAGGTGGTGTGAAATTCCTTAACTAACTCTATATATGTAGGAAAATGATTTTGGAAATATTTCTTTGATCCTATTCTACCAACCAAAACAAACATATCATTTCTAATTTTTAATTCATCAAGAATGGGCTCATGAATATACTTACAGTGCATAATGGCAAAAATTAGATTTCTTAATATTTGGATTGTTGGTTTGGCTCATGGAACTCTAGAAAGCTAGTGAGTTTATAGATAGTAAGGGTAAAACTCCTTTTCCTCATGCCATTCAAGCACGAGCTCATGGCTTTGAAGGATTTGATTGTTTTTTATCTTGATTCTAGTTATGGATTTGTATGCTCTTCCAAATCAAGAATTTTTTCTTATCATGAATTTTCTTATTGAAGTTTTTACCTTTGATTTTTTTCACTTACTCTTTTAATAGCTCGAGTAATGAGTTTTGCAGTTGGTGGTCATTTCCTTTTTTGAATAGATTGGCTTGTAAGCCAATTATATGACACCCCCTACCAGTGTACTTCTTACTAGGTCACCCATCCTGAAATTTCTCCCAATCTTATTTGTTTAACTTTTACTTATTCTGTAATATTTAATTCTATCTGACTTCAAATTCATTTATGTTAAATCTTATACTTTATTTAGGGCTATACCATATCAATCATGCCAATATTGGCCAATTATAGGTTGGTTAGGTATTATCCCAAAATCTGGCAGTATAATAGCTGCCCGGGTTTCTAACCAAAATTTTAATCACCTATAAAACACTCTAAAATCTCAAATTCTATCACCTGGGCCTTTCTGGTCCCCCATCTATCAACCTAACATCAACATTCTATTAGTTCATCCATATAGGCCTTAGGCCCCACTCAATCACTCAAAGACATAAAGCTGCAAGCTCACTAACCATATCATCACATAATGGTAATCACACAGTTACAATAGTTTGATAGAACTTATTACAAAATACTTCTTATGTCACTAATATAACCTTTTTATGTGGTACCTATTCCTCGCCAATGTACATGAGTGTAAAACTGTATAGTAAACATATAATACCCTTACTTACCTATCCTCTGGACCTTGACTACACACACTCCGAGGTAGCTTGTAGGTTTTAATTACCTATGCACCAAAATTGGTACTCTGAGTATATAATACTTAGTGGTGAATTCAAATATTTAAGTCATGTCTTATAAATTATCATGCATTTCTTCAGTAGTAATATTCATTTATTCAGCTAGGTTATTATATCATCAATTATGAATACATTTATCAAAGTGACCACACTACTCTTCTTGTATGATCATTAACCATTAATTAGATAATATCTTAAAATTCTATCTTTTATGAATATGTATCCATTTTTAGTGGTAATAGTAAGTAGTTTAAAATATTAGACTAATGTTTAAACTTTTCTGTCAAATGTCCAAAAATACCCTTGCTCTTGTCTTTAATAAGTTTATTACTTATACAGTCATTTACAATCAATACACCATAAATATAAGCCACTCTCAAGTATAATATTCTAGGCATTTAATTTATCAGGGCAATGCATGCCATGTATGCAAAATTACCAAATTACCCTTGTACTAATTCATGTTAATAAATCCTTTATTAAATTATTATAAACTAAGCAACTTATAGTTTCACATCATTAGATAGCATGCATAATCCTTATTGACTAAGCCAATGTGTACTGTACATGTAAAATTATCAAAATGCCCTTGGGTATACATTCTATAGTATTATATAGATATGCATGCCTAATTAAGCCTTTTATTGCTTTTTACTCTTGATTTAATCTATACATTATTTATTTTATTAATTTATCTAGCCTAACTAGAAAGACGACACTGACATACACCGAACCTAGAAGGAATAAAAACGGTGCAGTGATCCATATGCTGGACCCTGACTAATGTATCGGTCTAATCAAATGAATGTCTATAGCTAAGTTTGACTAGTGCAGAGGCCCTGTAAGACTTATGCTGTTGCATCAGCAAAGATCAAAGGAATGCCTATATTTCAGTATGACTGTCCAGCTAGTGTAGTGGCCTTCTAAGACCTATACTGCTGCATCGACAAAGATCAAGGGAATGCCTACAGTCAAGTATGACTGTCCAACTAATGTAGTGACCTTTCGGGACCTATGCCGTTGCACTGGCAAAGATCAATGAAATACCTACAGTCAAATATGACTGTCCAGCTAGTGCAGTGGTACAGGACTTACGCTACTGCACTGGCAAAGATCAGGTGAAGAATGTGATGGTGTCTGCCTAGCATACTAGTTTATCCAACAAACTAGTGCAGTGGCCCTTCGAGACCTATGCTGTTGCACTGGTAAAAATTAATACTGGCATCAAGTGACAAGAGTAAAAGGTTGTCTATCTAATAGACTAGTACAATGGCCTTAATATGGATATAGGTTGCTGTACCAGCTCTGTCCGAAAAGTAAACAATGTAGTAGCTGCTAAAATCTCTAAGTGGATTGATCAACCCATTTAATGGGTGTCCAACAAATGGGCTATTTAATCTCAATTTATGTTTATTTCCTTATAGATAAACTTTTTATAACATTCTTAAGCTAAAATAAGATAGTTCTTAATTTTATTTGCTAGTCAAATTTTAGCCTAGACAATTATAGGCATAATCAGATAGTTTTGGGTCATTTCCAATAGTGCTATAGGCCTTGTTGTAGCCAAAATTTGACTCATGTTTTTCTTGGTCTTAACCCATGTTGAATTATTATTTATTTACCATTCACTATCTATGTCCATTTTTGGTTCAGTTAGTGGTCAATTTAGGATAGGTGTAGGCCTATAGCCAATATATTTTCTACTATAATTATAGGCCCGTAGCCAATATGTTTCTATTATGCTTATAGGCCTGTAGCCATGATATATTTTAGGCATTTCTTTTGCCTCAATTCGATTAATACTTGGTATTAGTATAGGCCCGAAGCAGAATTTATTCACGCTTTCCATAACTTTTAAGGAAATTCTAAATTCCATCAACTATGTAAATACAAGGTCTTTAATTAATTTTCTTCTTCTTTTTCATTTAACCTTCCTTGCCATTTTAGATTTTTCAATGTATTATATACTCCCTTAAGTCCCAATAAATTCATACTATATTTTAACTCAATTTAGCATAGGTGTTCTATGCTATTATTTAACTAATTTTGCATAGCATCTACATATAACACACATATATGTACATATAGGTAATTATTTCATCATAATTTATATGCACCATTTCGAGCTTTACATACCATATTATTTTACCTCTACCTGTGAGTCTTTTGGTTGCCTTAATAGAACATGATTGTTATTATTTTAGTTACATTATTCTCATAGGTGAATTATTTATAATCTTAACAACATATGAGCAACTCTTTTTATAGCATTATTCTTGTGCACTAATGTTAATTCCCACCATAGATAATTTAATCAAATTCACCTACTAACCCCTTAGCCATTTATGACTATGTCTGTCGAATGTACATTCCATCTGTATTATCACCTTTGTATATTATGAACATTTAAACTAACAAAGGCTTATAACTAATTGATTAGGAACTATACTGTAGATTTATTACCCTTAAATGTTTTGGCTATAAGTAGCTTGCACATATATCATATATAACTTTGCTAAATTCACCACTTAAACACCTCATGTCTTCCATGCCATTACATTTTATACTACAATTTGGCTTGCTACTTTGCAGTACATAGTTATTAACATCTTAGTCATGTTATTTCCATGCATTAGTATGAGTTAGCTCACTCACCTCATTATTTGTTTCTTTTTAATTTCCACACATCTCTCTTAGCTATATGTGCTTGTTTGTTCATAGAGGATATTTTCATTTTTTTATTTTTTTTATTTTTATATTTATTTATTTATTTATTTTACAAATCACCTAACTCATATGTCACTTTTATTAGCCTACGTCCATATATCTATGAGTGATGACATCCTTCCACTAGCTTTTACTCCTATTAATGTTTCCATATCATTCGTCACACCTCCATGCAAATTCACCATTATACTCCTTTGAAAATTGGATGCTAGGGACATGCATATTCCTTGAACTCGCCTTTACACCTAAGGCAACCCTATGCATCCAATGTTTCCCCCATTTCAGACCTTATCCGCACATACATCTATCAACTAAACATTGACTTTCCTTACTAATACATTTACTTTCCACCCTACACACACATCACATTCTCATCAAGTGAGATCTTGTTCTCCCATGCATTTGCTAGCGACTCAATAATTTTATCCAAATTTAGGTGCCTAACTTTACATATTCGGCCACAAAAATACCAATAATTCAGTATTATTATTACTCATTCCAAACACCTATTTCACACTACACAGCCACAAAATTCTAAAAGAAAAGAATTAAAGCAAGTTGAAATTTGCTAAGCTTACCTACTCAGTCGAAAATTCTATAAAAAGAAGATGAGGAATACCAAAAATGGGTTAAATTCACTAACCTCTCAGAGCAAAGCTACTGGTCCACCCTTTCCTAGTTGAAAATTCCTTGTTGTTCTCCCCCTTTTCCCCTCATAAAGCATCAAAACAACACACACATACACACATGTTACCAATTGAGGAACCTAAATATAGAAATATCCTTAAGGAAGAAAGGCTTTCCAAAGATCATAATAGAGCCAGCAGAGAGTAACTTACTCTAGCTTTGAGTTTTCTTGCTGTCTATAGAATTCAAGGATGTCTCTTTGCTCCCCTCTTGGAATTTTCCTTTGCTAATGATGGCCACCCACCTCAAAGAAGTATTATCTGAAGGAGCTGATGGTAGGGGTGGAAAAGGATTAGCAATAGTGGTAATATATCTGAGTAGATCAACTATCTGCTATACCCAAATATGAAATGCTTCTGCCTGCTATTGACCCGGCTATTATGGCTATGGCTGTTATACAGCATTGTCGAGTTTAGGTACTGATGCATTACTTACCTTTGCACAATTATGGGTGCAAAACTAGCCACCTTCTCGCCCCTCTTTTGGGTACTTAATCAACCATATTTTAATTCAAAAGGACTTACTTATTAGCCTCGTGCCGTGACAATTCAGAGGAATTAAAACTTAGTTAGTTGCACTCATGTACACTACTTAGGAACATTAAACCTATGGTCTGATACCACTAACTGTGACACCCCCTATCGGATTCCCGAAGAAACTTAGTAAGCAGTGCACTTCTTGCTAGGTTACCCATCTTGAAATTTCTCCCAATCTTATTCATTTAACTTTTACTTATTCTGTAATATTTAATTCTATCTGAATCCAAATTCATTCCTGTTAAATCTTATACATTATTTAGGGTTATACCATATTAATCTTGCTAATATTGACCAATTACAAGTTAGTTAGGTATTATCCTAAAATCCAGTAGCATAACGGCTGCCCGATTTCTAACCAAAATTTTGAACACCTGTAAAACACTCCAAAATCTCAAATTCTATCACCTGGGCCTTTCTGGTCCCCCATCTATCAACGTACATCAACATTTTATCAGTTCATCCACATAGGCTTAGGCCCCACTCAATCACTCACAGACATAGAGCCGCAGGCTCACTAACCATATCATCACATAAGGGTAATCACACATTCACAATAGTTTGATATAACTTATTACAAAATATTACCTATGTCATTAATAGAACCTTTTTATGTGGTACCCATTCCTCACCTATGTACATAAGTGCAAAACTCTATAGTACACATATAGTAACCTTACTTACCTATCCTCTGAACCTTGACTGCACATATTCTGAGGCTACCTGGAGGTTTTGATTACTTGTGCACCAAAATTGGTTCGTTGAGTATATAATACTCAGTGGTGAATTCAAACATTTAAGTCATGTCTTACAAATTATCATGCATTTCTTCAGTAGTAATATTCATTCATTCAGCCAGGTTATTACATCATCAATTACGAATACATTTATCAAAGTGACCACACTACTCTTCTTGTATGATTATTAACCATTAATTAGATAATATCTTAAAATTCTATCTTTTATGAATATGTATCCATTTTTAGTGGTAATAGTAATTAGTTTAAAATATTAGACCGATGTTTAAACTTTTCTGTCAAATGTCTTAAAATACCTTTGCTCTTATCTTTAATAAGTTTATTACTTATACAGTCATTTAAAATCAATGCATTATAAATATAAGCCACTCTCAGGTATAATATTCTAGGCATTTAATTTATCAGGGTAGTACATGTCATGTATGCAAAATTACCAAATTGCCCTCATACCAATTAATGTCAATAAATCCTTTATTAAATTATTATAACCTAAGCAATTTATAGTTTCACATTATTAGATAGCATGCATAATCCTTATTGACCAAGCCAATGAGTACTGCACATGTAAAATTACCAAAATACCCATAAGTATACATTTTATAGTATTATACAAATACTCATGCCTAATTGGGCCTTTTATTGCTTATTACTCTTAATTTAATTCATACATTATTTATTTTATTAATTCATCTGGCCTGACTAGAAAGATGACACTGACATATACTAGACCTAAAAAGAATAAAAATTGTGTAGTGATCCAAATGCTGAACCTCGACTGCTGCACCAGTTTGATCAAGTGAATGTCCACAACCAAGTTTGATTGTTCGATTAGTGTAGTGGCCCTGTAGGACCTACACCACTGCACCAGTAAGGATCAAGGGAATGCTTATAGTCAAGTATAATTGTCCAACTAGTGCAGTGGCCCTTTAGGACCTATGTCACTACATTAGCAAATATCAAGGGAATGCCTACAGTCAAGTATGATTGTCCAGCTAGTTTAGTCGCCCTTCGGAACCTACGATGCTGCACCGATAAAGATCAAGGGAATGCCTACCTTCAAATATGACTGTCCAGCTAGTGCATTGGCCTTATAGAACCTATGCTACTGCACCGGCAAAGATTAGGTGAAGAATGTGATGGTGTCTGACTAATAAACTGGTATATCCAACATATTAGTGCAGTGGCCCTTTAAGACCTATGTCGCTACACCAGTAAAAATTAATACTAGCATTAGGTGGCAAAAGTAGAAGGTTGCCTATCCAATAGACTAGTAAAGTGGCCTCAATATAGACATAGGCTATTATACCAGCTCTGTTCGAAAAGTAGACAGTGTAGCAGCTTCTAAAATCCTTAAGTTGACCGGTCAACCTATCTAGTAGGTGTCTAACTAATGGGCCATTTAATCTCAATTTATGTCTATTTCTTTATAAATTAACTTTTTATAACATTCTTAAGTTAAAAATAGATAGTTTTTAATTTTATTTGCTAGTCAAATTTTAGCCTAGACAGTTATAGGCATAATCAGACAATTTTGGGTCATTTCCAATAGTGCTGTAACCCTTGTTGTAGCCAAAATTTGACTTATGTTTTTCTAGGTCTTAACCCATGTTGAATTATCATTTATTTACCATTCACTATTTGTGTCCATTTTTGGTTCAATTAGTGGTCAATTTAGGACAAGTGTAGGCCCATGGCCGATATATTTTCTACTATAATTATAGGTCCATAGCTACTATATTTCTATTACACTTATAGGCCCGTAGCCATGACATATTTTAGGCATTTTCTTCTACCTCAATTCAATTAATACCTAGTACTAGTAGAGGCCCAAAGTAGAATTTGTTCATGCTTTCTGTCGCTTCTAAGAAAATTCCAAATTCTATCAATTATGTAAATACGAGGTCTTTAATTAATTCTTTTCTTCTTTTTCATTTAAGCTTCCTTACCATTTTAGATTTTTCAAAGTATTATATACTCCCTTAAGTCCCAATAAATTCATACTATATTTTAACTTAATTTAGCATAGGTGTTTTATATTATTATTTAACTAATTTTCCATATCATGTACATGTAACATACATATATGTACATATAGGTGATTATTTCATCATAATTTATACTCACCATTTCAAGCTTTACATACCATATTATTTTACCTCTACCTATGAATCTTTTAGTTGCCTTAATAAAGCATGATTATTATTATTTTAGTTACATTGTTCTCATAGGTGAATTATTTATAATCTTTATAATGTATGAGCGACTCTTTTAATAGCATTATTCTCGTGCACTAATATAAACTCCCACCATGGATAATTTTATCAAATTCACCTACTAACCCTTCAGCTATTTATGACTATGCATGTCGAGTGTACATTCTTTTTATATTATCACCTTCGTATATTATGAACATCTAAACTAAAAAAGGGCCATAACCAATTGATTAGGAACTATACTCTAGACTTATTACCCTTATATGTTTTAGCCATAAGTAGCTTGCACGTGCATCACATATAACTTTGCTAAATTCACCACTTAAACACCTCATGTCTTGCATGCCATTACATTTTATACTACAATTTGGCTTGCTACTTTGTAGCATATAGTTATTAACATCTTGGTCATGTTATTTCCATGCATTAGTATGAGTTAGCTCACTCACCTCATTATTTGTTTCTTTTCAATTTCGACACAACACTCTCAGCTATATGTGTTTATTTATTCATAAAGGATATTTTAATTTTTTTTATTTCTTTATATTTATTTATTTATAGATCACCCAACTTATCTGTCACTTTTATTAGCCTATGTTTATATATCTATGAGTAATGACATGCTTCCACTAGCTTTTACTCCTGCTAATGTTTCCATATCATTCGACACACCTTTATGAAATTCACCATTATTCTATTTTGAAAATTGGGTGTTAGGGACATGCATATTCCTTGAACTCGCCTCTACACCTAAGGTAACCCCATGCATCTAATGTTTCCCCCATTCAGCCTCTAACCAGCACATGTATTTATCAACTAAACATTGACTTTCCTTACTAATACATTTACTTTCCATACTACACACATATCTCATTCTCATCAAGTGACATTTTTTTCTCCCCTACATTTGCTAGTGACTCAATAATTCTATCCAATTTTAGGTGCCTAACTTTACATATTCGGCCATAAAAATACCAATAATTTAGTATTATTATTACTTATTCCAAACACTAATTTCACATTACACAGCTACCAAATTTCGAAAGCAAAGAATTAAAGCATGCTGAAATTTGCTAAGCTTACCTACTCAGTCGAAAATTCCATAAAAGGGAGATGAGGAATACTAAAAATGGGTTAAATTCACTAACCTCTCAGAGCAAAGCTGCTGGTTCACCCTTTCCCACTTGAAAATTCTTTATTGTTCTCCCCTTCTCTCCCTCACAAGGCATCAAAACAACACACACACACACGTTACTAATTTAGGAACCTAACTATAGAAATATCCTCAAGGAAGAAAGGCTTTCTAAAGATCATAATAGAGCCAGGGGAGAGTAACTTACTTTAGCTTTGAGTTTTCTTGTTGTCTATAGAATTCAAAGAAGTCTCTTTGCTCCCCTTTTGAAATTTTCCTTTGCTAATGATGGCCACCCGCCTCAAACTTCTTTAACTACTAGTTTCATAGACTTTTTGATGGCTTTTTAGAGGAAAAGGTAGGCTAAACAACCCCTAAGAAGAAGAAGAGAAATGCTATCCTTATGTGGACAGCATTTCATGAGGGAAAGAAGAAAAATAGAAGGGGTGAAGTTTGAAGGAGTGGCTAAGTTTCCTCCCTTGAGCTTGACCACATGGTCCAGTAGGTGGAAGAGTATTGGGATGCCTCGATTTATGATACGGGGTTCCTGAGCACCCCAGAATTCAATTTTTCAAAAATAGGGGCTGCCAACTTTGGAGATTTAAAAAAAATCACATGGTAATAAAAAAAATTCATTGTTTATTCCTAAAATCCTCATTTTACTCCAATTTTATGCCTACTAAATTTCACGATGAAATTCCACTAGGAAATAGGTGAATTGAAAATTTGACATTTTGCGGCAAGTCGGTTTGCGGTAGAACTTCAAGAATTTTTATATGACTGCTCGGACCTCTAAAAATTGTTGCATTTATTTTTAAAATCCTTATTTACCTTAATTTAGAGGCACATCAAATTTTGTAGCCTAACTCTTTCGGGAACTATGCTAGCACGATTTTGAGAAAATCGCTATTCTGCTGAAATCCCAAAAAATTCCAAACAATCTCAAAAAATTACCCTATTTATTTTAAAAATCATCAATTAGTCCTATTTACAGAGTTGTAAAATTTCATGGCCAAATTCCATCGGTAGGTCAGTTAACCATTGCCTCGATTTATGTGTAAAACCTTGATTTTTAAGAAAATTTTTGTAAATGACTTCAAAATGTGAAAATTCTTTTACCAATGGACTTGTTACAATTTTTAACTATCAGTGTTTGATATTTTCATATCTGTTCGAGCTCATCTTGAGTTATTCCCAGCCTAACTTGACTTAAGCCCACGGTCAGCTAGCTTATGACTCGAAATAATTTATTGATTCTGCTAAATTTGTAATTGAGGCCATTTTCATCCTTTTTGATGCCTTTGAGACTTTATTAGGTAGTATGCCTTGCCTCAAAATTTGAGCCAGTAACCTAGCACATCAGGTGCCCTCTTCGGGTCTCGAGGCATTATTCCCGAAGGCTCGATGTGTGGGCATCACAAATTAGAACCTTGATTTGGTGAATAGGTATGGCTTGGTATGGATTACAATGTGGTAAGTAGTGGTATCTTTAGGAATTGTAACTTAAGGAGCTTTGATTTTAGAGATTCTAGTGTCTAGCCATGCTAGCAATGTTAGAAGGGTTAGTTGTGGTGATAAATTTGCTGGATTTCCTTAATTATTAGTGATGGTCTCTATGCTTAGAGCTTGTAATGCCAAATTGCAATGGGTAGGTTTTAACCACCATTTTAAGGTGTATGATGGTTCAAGGAGGGAAGAGTAAGAAGTTAGTGGCATTGGTTAGGGAAAAAAATAAAAGAAAGGGAAAGTAAGGAAGAAGAAAGAAGATAGAAAAATAATTCATTAATAAAAGGAAAAAAATAAAAGAATACTGTAAGACAATAAAAGAAAAGAAAGAAAAGTAAATAAAAAGAGAAAACAAATCAAATTAAAGAATTTAAAAGAATAACCTTTTAATCTTTTTACCATTAAATGGCCTCTCATAAGATTTTTCACCATTAAAATTGCTTTCCTTTTCATGAATGTATTAGTTGTCTAAGAAGGCATCAAGTTATTTTATTAGAAAAGATGATTAAAAATAAAAAAATAACATTTGAAAGTAAAATGCATAAATAACAAAACTAAGGTAGGCATGCCTTAAAGATTGGTTGCCTCTTAATAAACACCCTTGTTTAATGTCCTAGGCTAGACATTTCCAAGCCTCGATTGTCCTTATTCATCCTTTCCAATATTATGTCATCTATGTTCTAAACTTGTAATCCCTTATAGAATGGTTTCAAGCAATGTCCACCTTGATCTCAATTTACCTAGAAAAAGCTTTAATCTTGAGTGATAAAGTAAGACTTTTTAACCAATCACAAATTGCTTTTTGGAAATTGTTTGATCATG
>CANXYI011226566.1:0-10936 GCA_948208565.1 Hura crepitans | reverse complement strand
TTATTATTTGATTCAATTTACATAACACGGTGCAAAAATACTAAAATACCCCCAGGGCATTTTTATGTCTTGAAATAGTCTTTTTGACTCGTATATTATTTAAAGTAATTATTAATATTTCTAGCATGCATACTTTACAAGAATTAATTTATTTATATCATATGTGTAAAATGACCAAAATGCCCTTTAGTTATTATTTATCGGTTACTCAAAAAAAAGGTATCTAATTATGCTTAATTCTTATTTCCATGATTAGTCTGATTATTTACTTAATTTAATTCACTAGCCCAACTAGAAAGACGACATTTAAAACCACTGGATATAAAGGGAAAATAAACTGGTGCTATGGTCCTTATTCTGGACCTATGCCACTGCATCGACATACGTGCCATAATGGAGATCAACTATAGCCTCTCCAAACACAAATAGATAGTAGATGTGTGATATAATGGAGATTACCTCGTAAGCCTACCTAGCCACAAGTAAATGTTATCAATAGCTAGGTGACATAATAAAGATCAGTCTATAGACCTCTCCAACCACCAATAAATATCATCAACAACTTGGTGACATAATGGAGATCAGCCCATAAACCTCTCCAGCCACCAATAAAGTTACTGCCTGAACATCAGACAGCTAGCAGTTGCAAAACCGTAAGTTGACCGGTCAACCCATCCAGTAGGTGTTTAACTAATGGGCTAAGTAGCTCAATTTAAGTTTATTTATTAACCAAAAATATTCTTATAATATTTATGTTCCAAAAATAGATAGTTAAAGTTTTTATCCTAACCTTTATTTTTCAGCCAGTCTGGTATAGCCACATTTTGGCTCTAACGGGTAAAAATTCCAAAATAATATTTAATTCTGCTATTATCAAAATTCAAGGTTTAATATGTTATGATTTATCATGGAATTAATATTTAAAAAGTTAACACTTTCTGTCTAGTGGCATTTTTGGTTCAGGTACTGGTCAACTGGATAGTTATAGGTCATTTTGACCACTTTT
Organism: Hura crepitans; assembly: GCA_948208565.1. Lineage (NCBI taxonomy): Eukaryota > Viridiplantae > Streptophyta > Magnoliopsida > Malpighiales > Euphorbiaceae > Hura > Hura crepitans. The sequence continues at coordinate 9,930 of CANXYI011226566.1, read as the reverse complement.
CAACATGCAATTTTGGGACTATTTTAGGTCCAAATTTAACATAGTTTTCAACATCTTTTTTTAAGCACATTCATAGGCATAAAACCAAAAATATCTAAGCTAATTCCATGGCCAAACAATAGGCACAAATGCCATTCTTACATATGTTTCAAATCTAGCCCCAAAGGCACAAGTAAAGGTTCAGTTTTCATTATTCATTTCAAGCTACTTTTTAAGCCATTATTCCTAGTCAAGTTTTAAGTCCTATTCAAGTCATTCTTCATGCCATACTATGCTACATATGATCTCAAATTATCATTAAACTAATTGCATTATGTGCTCAAATTATTTATCACTTTTCAAACAAAATTTAGGTCACTATTAAGCTAATCTAAGCACTTTTCTTTCTTGCCATTTCTATACCATTTACACCAAATTATTAATGCATTACACTACCTTTACATTATATCATACTTATAAATATGATTACTTACATTTCATGCCATATACATATGACACACATGTTGCACACCACATGTCCTACCATTATACATTATGTACCATGACATACATACATGCCATGCCATGTCGTGCCATGCCTTAACATACCATTCGACCATTTTGAGATCATACATATACACATGTTTTCCTCATTAATATCACATATATATCATCCATACATACATGCTATGTACATAACTATATTCTTATATAGTCAATTTCAAGTTAATTCTCATAGGTTACTAGCCGTCACCATGAAATCCACTAGAAATTATTCTCGAGTACAAGAATGGCAGATTTCATCATTATTTCCAACCAAAATGGCTAAAATCTTCATTTAAACATACCAAGCAATTCTAAATTTAAATCTAATAATTGTATAACTAAGAAAAGCATCCATATCCACCAAAATCAACAAGGAAATAAAACTAACTTCATAAGCTCTTTGAAATATACTCCTTAACTCATTAAGTGTTCACTTAACCAACACTAACAAAGAGAAAATCAAACCTAAACTTAATATTCAAGCCATCCCAAATCCTTATTCATCAACTTAGGCATCTGAACACATAAAGAAAAGGCTTGAAGTCCACTTACTTGTGATGGAGTCCCTTGAATCTTTAAGAATAACACACTGGCCAACATCAATGGTGGCTTCCCTCCTCCTCCGTGGGCCTCAAAATGCCATCCAAATGCCACAATCACCTCACACACATCATCACACAGATGTTAGCCATGATTTAGCATTGAAAAGCCACCAAAAAAACCCAAGAAAAGGAGGAGAAATAGCCATGGACTCACTTTTGGGTTAGCATTTTAGACTGTTGGGACCAAAAACTTTGGCAATTTTTTTCTCCCAACTAAGAAATCCTTTCTACCTAATTCTTTTTCCCTATGGTGCCTAACAGGCAAACTTGAATTTAGAGACCAGAATCATAATTTTTGGTGAAAGGGAAGAAAAAGTTATGACTAGTTTACTCTCCCTATGGCATTAGTAATAGCAGTTGGAAGGGGAAGAAGTTCTTTCTTCAATCCAAGTGGAATTTGACTTGTTAAATGATATTTGGCACTTGGCATCCTTGTTAGCCACTTGGCATGGTGTGAACCCCATTTTAACATGTTAAGGATATCTCGAAACTTCCCGAACCATCTTAATTTTGTGGCAAACTTAAAAAATTCATAGTAATTCACTAGAACCTCTAAAAATTACACCATTTATTTTAAAATTCATATTTTAATCCTCTCTACCTACTCATAAATTTTCATGGCCAAATTCCATCGATAGGGTAGTTTTCATACTACCTCGATTTGCTTGCGAACCTAAAAAATTACAAGAATTTGCAAACAACCTCTAATTCCAAAAATTTTTTCACTATTAAACTTAGTGTAATTTTTAATCTTTAGGGTCCAATTTTTTTGGGTCCATTTGGGCACACCCCAGGTCAATCTTGGCTTAAAAATTTTTTATTACACTGAGGGGTAGCTTTTAATCCGAAATGAATTATTGGTTTTGCTAAATTTTTAAATTCTAACTTTTTCATCAACTTAAAGCCACTCAAAATTTCATGACCAGTGCCATTTCCTCAGTTCATATGCAAGTGACCCGGCACCTTGGGTGCACTTCTTGAACCCTATGGCACTATTCATAGAGCCTCAAAACATGGGCATTATAAACTACATCCCAATTGTAGCTAAATTCGTAGATGTATTTTTTGATGAGTTACTAGGATTACCCTTACAATAAGAATTTAATTTTAAGATTGAAGTTTATCATAGTATAACACCTATATCCATTACACCTTATAGAATGGCACTTGCTGAGTTAAAGGAATTAAAGGTGTAGTTGCAAGAATTGTTAGACAAGACTTTCATCAAACCCAATATTTCACCCTAGGGAACACTCGTGTTATTTGTAAAGAAGAAAGATAGGTCACATCAGTTGTGCATTGATTACAAACAACTAAATAGGGTGACTGTAAAGAATAAATACCCTTTGTCGAGGATTGACAATCTTTTTGATCAGCTTAAAGGTTTAAATGTCTTTTCCAAGATAAATTTAAGATCGGGATACCATTAATTGAGGATTAAGGAGTCTAACATACTTAAGAATGCTTTTAAAACTAGATACGAGCATTGTAAGTTCTCAGTGATGCCATTTGGACTTAATAATGCCCTAAGAGCTTTTATGGACTTGATGAACATGGTTTTTCAACTATATTTGGACCATTTTATTGTAATGTTTATTGATGATATCATGGTGTATTCTAAGACTCAGGAAAAACATGAAGAACATCTCAAAATTGTTTTATAGATCTTAAAGGAGAGAAAATTATATGCCAAGTTGAGCAAATGTGAATTTTAGTTAGAGAAAGTGTCTTTTCTAGGTTATATTGCATCAACAGAAGGTATCAGGGTGGATCCCAGTAAGGTTAAGGTTGGTTAAAGTGAAACCCACCTAGAAATGTGATTGAGTTACAAAGCTTTCTAGGATTGGCTAGTTATTATAGAAGATTTATGAAGAGATTCTCTATGATTGTAGCACCATAAACTAAACTATTAAGAAAGGATGTAAGGTTTGAATGAGATGAGAAATTCCAGAAGAGTTTTGAGAGGTTGAAGGCAATGCTGACTGAGGCTTCTATACTTGTCTAACTTGAACGGGTCAAGGACTTTGTTATCATAGTGATACCTCACATAATGGGCTCAAATGTGTTTTGATGTAAGAAGGTAAGGTAATGGCTTATGCTTTCAAACAACTAAAGCCACACGAGAAGAACTATCCCAAACATGACTTATAGTTAACAGCCATTATTTTTGCCTTGAAGATATGGAGACATTATTTATATGGTGAGAAATGTTATATTTATATTGACTATAAGAGTTTAAAATACCTCCTTACACAGAAAAAGTTAAACTTGAGGTAGAGAATGTGGCTAAAATTGATAAAAGACTACGATTGTTTGATAGATTATCATTCGGGAAAGAAAAATGTAGTCGTAGATGCCTTAAGCCAAAAGTTCATGGCAACATTAAAAATAATGAATGTCAAAATGAAGTATACAGAGGAAGATACTGTATTGGCTAAATTGTATATTAAGCTTAACTTTAACCAATAGATTAAAGAAGCACAGATAAGCGACAAACATCTAGTATAGACCATTAGCAAAGTTAAAGAGGGGAAGGCAACAGAGTTTGAGTTAGGAGAGGATGGATATCTATACTACCGTAGCAGATTGTGTACTTGATGTAAATGACCTGAGAGCATAGATTTTGAGAGAAGCAGATGAAGCTCCTTACTCTATACATCCAGGTAATAAAAAGATGTATATAGATTTAAAGCCTCATTATTAGTGGTTAGGAATGAAGCAAGATGTAGCTAGATGCTTAACCTATTAACAAGTAAAGGCTAAACATTAAGTTCCTTTTAGATTGTTACATCCAATAGCAATATTAGAATAGAAATAGGAGAAGGTCACTATGGATTTTATGATGGGTTTACCATTGACAAAGAGCAAGTGTGATGTTGTATAGGTAATTGTGGATAAGTTAACTATGGCATCATATTTTATTCCTATGAGGATGAACTATTCTTTAGAGAAGCTAGCACAATTGTATATTGATGAGATTGTAAGATTGTATGGTATGCTAGTAGCCATTATTTCTAATAGAGTTCCTCAATTTACCTTTAGATTTTGGAAGAAATTACATGAAACTCTTAGGACTAAACTGACATACAGCATAGCCTTTCATCCTTAAACAAATGGACAATTAGAAAGAGTGATACAAGTTTTGAAAGATATGTTGTGTAGCTATGCTATCAAGTTTAAAGGTTATTGTGATTAGTATCTATCATTGGCTGAGTTTGCTTATAATAATATCCATCAAGCTAGTTTGGGTATGGCACCTTATAAGGCACTGTATGGTAAAAGGTGCAAAACTCCCCTATGTTGAACTGAAGTTAGAGAAGGTAAGATAATGGGACCTGATTTGGTTAAGGATGTAGAGAATAAAATTAAGATTATTAGAGATAGATTAAAAGCTACTACAGACCGTCAGAAGTCTTATACTGATATGAAAAGAAGGGATATTGAGTATGAAGTGGGTGAGAAAGTATTTTTAAAGGTATCGCCATGGAAGAAGATACTCAAGTTTGGTAAGAAAGGAAAACTTAGTCCTAGATTCATTAGTCCCTATGAGATTATAGAATGTGTGGGGCCATTGGCTTATAGGCTAGCTTTAGCACCTAAGTTGCAATAGATACATAATGTGTTTCATGTGTCGATGTTGAGTTGGTATAGATCCGATCTATCCCATGTGATATCAATAGAAGAGATTCAAGTGCAATTAGACTTGACATACGAAGAAGAACCTATGCAGATTCTAGCTAGAGAACTAAAGTAGTTGAGGAACAAGTATGTTCCTTTAGTAAAAGTGCTATAGAGGCATCACAACATTGAAGAGGCCACGTGGGAAAGTGAAGAGCAGATAAAGGCTCAATACCCATACTTGTTTTAGTTAGGTAATTTTGAGGACAAAATTAATTAAGAGGGGAAAAATTATAATGCTTGCAAATTAAGGTTTCATGAATAGTACCATCGAGGCATGAATAGTGTTCCTAAGAGATAACTTTGTAAGGTCAGTGAAGGTGTGTACTAGTCATAAAACTTTGATGGGCTAGAAAACAAGAAAAATGGAATAATTTAAAATTTTAATAGAACCAATTTTTCATTTCAGGTAGAAAACTAGTGAATAATAACCTAAAATAGGGCTGTGTCGAGGATGACTCAGGATGTGCTTAAACTGACTTAAAAATAGCATACTCTAAAGGTCAAAAATTCTAATGAGCTCATTGGTGGAGGAAATTTAATTTTCTAAGGTTGTTTGATATTTTTTTCAAAATTTCTTATTATAGTAAGTGAATAGTAAACCCACTTTCTATTGGAGTTTGGGCTTGAAATTTTATGGGACTGTAAATGGGCCTAATCGAGGATTTTTAAAACAAAGGTGATTATTTTTAGAAGTCTAAAATAATTTTTAAAATTTCCCAAATTTTAAGTGGAAATATGATTTTTATAGGCCATTAGATCGCCACATGTCATGATCTAACACACCCACCACTAATATATAAGGGCTCCCCACACATGCACATCATATTACATATGTGAGGAAGCCATCTTCATTCTTTAAAAAGACCTAGAATTGATGCCATTTCTCAAAGTGTGCCGCCCTCCATTTTTGCTTTAAACCCATACCAAAACACCACCAAATCTCACAAGTCTTAGATGGAAATGAACTTCAATGACCTCTAGATTTCATTTTTACCCTTAAAATCATCTAAAAAGCTCACTTTTGGATGATTTATATATGAAGTGAATAGTGCCATTTTTAAGTGTAAGTACTTCGTTCCTAGTTTTTATTTTAAGTTCCTGTAGTCCTTGAAATTCTAAGAATTTTCATGTTTATAGATTTTTATTTAGAGCTTCGTATGATTTTATATGAATTTTTAAAGTTAGAGTTCCATAATATAGGTTCAAGGAGAGATTGTGTAGAATTAAGACAAACAAGGCCTTAGGAAAGTCGAAAAGGGTGTAAAGATACCCTAGGTGTATAGATTTAATATAATAGATGCATGCCAACATGTGTTTGTATGTGTACGTGCATAAACGTGTGTATGGAAGTTTTGATTTAAGCATATGTGTGCTTGATTTGATTGTAACATGCATGCTATGATGTAAATTGGATGTGATAATGATGATATGTATATGTTTTAGATATGAAAAGTATGAGAAAATACATGATGTATGTATGGTCATATGCATGACATATATGTTATGGCATATGTATATGTGCTTGATGTATGTACATGATGTATTATGATGTTAATCATAAGGTATTATGATAGTAATATATGTGTAACATAAATGGGACATGGCATGTGAAAATATATGTATGGTATTAGGATAAAAATTAGTGTATATAATGTATGATAAAAATTTGGTAAGGAATTTATTAAGTGTAAAGTAAAATTTATTATGTGGCATATAATGAGGTATATAAATTTGACTATTTATAAGATTTATTTAGCATGAAAGAATTATGGCAAAACATGATGAAGTATGGTGATTGAAATGTAACATTATGTGAGACATAATGGCATAAGGCCATGATAAGAATGACAAATGACTAAATGAATAGTAATATTTATGTAAATGACCTATAACTATCTAGTGAAGAAAATGACTTATAACTGTCTAGTAAAAAAATGAGCAGATGAATTTGAATTATAACTATGTCTTAATAATATAGAAATAAATGAAATGAGTGAACAGTAAATGAATAAAAGTAATTAATAGACAGTTGGCCCCATAGTTAGAAACCTATTGGATGGTTTGACTAGTCAACTAGAGATTAGTAGCTACTAGAGACTTTGTGCCTTCGGGGCTATTACTTGATGATTATGATGGTAGGTGCAGCCATCGAGGTCATGATGTTAGCCATTGCACTATGTGGGTGTAGCCATGGCAGTTTCAATATGGGACCACTGTACTAGGTAGATGCAATCACTGAGGTCTTGAGATAGGCCATTGCACTATGCTAGTGCAATAATCAAGGTCCATTTGTGGGCTACTGCACTATGTAGGGTAAGTGCAGCTACTGAGGTCTTATGATAGACCACTACACTATGCTAGTGTAGCAGCCGAGGTCCAGTTGTGGGCCACTATACTAGGTGGGTGCTGCCATCGGGGTCTAAAATGTAGGCCACTGCACAGTCTAGATTTCCTTTGTAATCCAGTGTTTTAAAGTGTTGTATTTCTAGTTAGGCCTAAAATATAAAATAAATATAATAAATGGTGATAGTAAATGGTGAATGGAAAATTCATAAAAATGGATTCTATAGTGTGAAATTGATAATTAAATTAATAAAACAAAAAAATAAATTATCATTGTTATTATTATTATTATTATTATTATGACACTGTCTTAGTATATTGTATGATGCATACATGACTTGTATAATGCATATGTGACTGCATGACAATGTATTGGTGTTTCGGTGCGTAAGTAGTAGATAGTGTAGCTAATCAGCCTCAGTAAGGTGTTGTAGTGTAGTAGATCGATTTTAAGGGTATAATTCTATTCTCTTTATGGTTTTAGAAGGCACTCATGTAATTCCTATGGGGCTAGGTTTAGTTTTTATAAGACTGAATGTTTATGTCAACAAATAGCTGATAGATTTATATGATGTATGGTTAAATTTACACTGAATGGTATTAATATTTATATTCTAATATGATGTAGGCCCAGGGCCTTGTGTGATGGTATTATGGAGTTAATTATGATCTATACATTGATATTGAAAGGTTAGTATAAAGATTTAAGTAATATCTAAATGAAAAATATGCATGTCTATAAGTGTTAAATGAATAAGCCCTTGGAGCAATATTAGGATGAGTGACCTAGTGGAAGGTCGCACCACTTGTTTGGTTTCTTTAGAGATCGAGTTGGGGATGTTACAAATTTTCTATTTTTTGATCATCCACCCCATTTTTAGAGATTAGGACCATTTATTTTTCACTACGCATGAGTCTTCAAAATCCAATAATGGTATCAGAGCTAAGTTATGTAGAAAATTAGAAAAGTTTTTATGGTTCTTGAATTTATGGTAAATATTTTGATTTTTGGTTAACTTTTTATGTATGTAAAATCTAATTTATTATCTTTTCAACTGTTAAATTGATGTTTAAAATCATTATTTGTATTAATTTTAATCTTGTCTTGAAAGAAAGCGGATTGAAAACATGATCAATTTGCTTATTGTACGGATTTAGAGAGTACCATAACATAATTAGATTTGGCATTCTCTAAATGTGTTCAACCAATTTATTTTATTTTATTTTTTAGAATCTAAAAAATATTTTTGAGATCCTAAAAAAATTTATTTAATTCTGGACATAAAAATATTTATTGATTTGTGATAAAAGTTTGGAAATATATTAAATACATAATTGCCTAAGAAAGGAAGTGAAATGCTAATTGGATTTTTTCTTTGTTTCTTCAAATTGTTCTTGTTTGGCATAATTTCAGAATTGATTAAACATAGTTATGAGATAATTATGGTATTAATTTGGACATTTTAAGTGCCTAAATCAAATTGCATATGAAATAAATTCATAATTTTGTTTCATTCACATGAACATATGCCATATTAAAAATGGTTAATATTTGGTTGATTGTTTCAAATTAATTATTGTTCGTAATTGATTTGATATGATTATATTGATTACTATGAGTCATAATATGTGTTAATGATTGCTATAAATCAGTCCAAAATGTTTGGATTGATTAAGTTACAAAAACAATACATTTAATAATTACAGTATATGTATAAATGTGATTTTTTGCATATGTTGACTTGAGATTTTTGAATTAGATGATTCTAAAATTATTTTTGGAATTACAACATATTTATTTATTTAATGTGATTAGATATTTAAATATGCATATTTATTATTGAAACAAGATCAATTAATAAGCAAAAATTTGATTTTACCTTGATTTTTGGATGTGATTTGAAAATGTTTACCTTTTTGAAAAAGTTTTCAAAGTTGGAAAAGATTCTCAACTATGGCTTTAATTATCATTAATGAGATTAATGATATTACTTACTATTTTTAATAAAAACCAGACACACATATCATAAATACATAAGAAAAGCATTAGAAAACTGAATAAAATTATGAATTTGGATTCAATGATTACTAGTTTAAGATAGGCATTAGAAATGCATAGGGGGTGAATATTTTGGCATGATGACTAGTTATGGATTATAAATGACCAATTAGATTGTTTATTTGCATGATTTTTCGCTTTTGTTAAATCGCCCTGCACATCTTTGCCTCTTTTTTATTTTATTGTATTTCTCTTCTCATCTAACTCCCTTGAAATGTAACTTGAGGTTTTATATTATTGAAATTATGTAATTAAATTACATAGGATTAGGTTAGGAAAAAAGTATTAGGAGCAAAAAATTGAACAAAGGACTGATGAAGAAATTTGTAAAAGAGTTTTATTTATTTCTTTTACTAGGTTGTAAATTCATATGTAACTACCTAAGTTTGACCTAAATTAATTTCCTTTGGCTTAGGGAAATTAATATAGCTAAAGTCTATAAATGCTAAAGCATATGTTTAACCCAACCATTGCAATGTGCATGCTAAAGTATGCAAACCTTGAATGGTAAGACCTAAAAGGAAAAAATCCCTGAAAAAATATTAAGACAAATAAAACTTTTATTAATAGGGTTTAAACTAGAGTTCTCTTTAGTATTTGATTATTGAGTATATTTAATCACATGATACATTAGATATGTTATAGACTATATCAATGGGTCTGTCTTAACTAGTCCATTAGTTTGTTAAGCATACTTAAGGCTGATAGGTCTAGAGGCAA
>CANXYI011226464.1:0-11104 GCA_948208565.1 Hura crepitans | reverse complement strand
GATGCTTGCTTCAATCAATAAATAGATCTTTAAAGATTGCATACCTTATTACTATTAGTGGATATGAAACCCTCAGGCTGTGTCTTTTACACCTCCTCTTATAGACTTCCATTAAAGAAAGCTATCTTTACATCCATTTGCTAAATCTCATAGTCATAATGAGTGGCAATAGCAAGCAAAATCCTAATAGATCCAAGCATGGCTATCGATAAAAAGGTTTTATCAAAGTTAATTCCTTGCCTTTGATGATAGCCTTTTGCTATCAATCTTACTTTATGGTAACTACCTTACCCTCCATGTCAGTCTTCTTATTAATTCCTTAGCTTTAATGATAGCCTTTTGCTACCAACCTTGCTTTATGGGTAACTACTTTACCATCCATGTTAGTTTTCTTCTTAAAGATCCATTTGCACCTAATGGGTCTTATCCCTTCAACTACATTAACTAAAATCCATACTTAGTTGTCATAGATGTAATCTATTTTGGATTGCATGACCTTGAACCATAATTTTGATTTTAAACTCTTCAAAACCTCCTCATACCTTATAGGCTCAACTTTTTCTACTATAGTTACATTACTGTGCTCATCTATGAGAAATCCATATCTCTCAGGCTCAGTACAAACTCTAGCAAAACATCTAAGAGTTTATGGCATAATACACTATGTTATTACATCATCATCATGTGTAATAGACTCAAGATTAGTTAGCTATTCTGCCTATATTTATGGGTCTCAAACTTCATCAAATTTGATTTTACTCCTACTATCTTCCTTTAAGAGATCTCTTTTTGTAAGAAGATAGCATGCTTTGAAACAAACACCATTTATTCTAAATTGTTGTAGAAATAGTATCCAAGAGACTCCTTTGGATACCCCCACAAATAAACACTTGTTAAATTTAGCATCAAGCTTATCTAACATAATGCTTTTCATATAAGCATAGCAAACCCATACTTTTGTTTCTTGTTGCACCATATCTTATACAATGTAACATTAACCAACATTGATAGAACTCTATTTAAAATGTAAATAGTATTTTCTGGCATATACCCTAAAACAACTTGGGTAGAGTTCTAGAGCATATCATGGATCAAACCATGTCTAATAGGGCTTGATTTCTCCTTTCAGATACACCATTATGTTGTGGTGTATATAGAGGAGTCCACTGAGATAATATCCCATTATCTTTTAGATAGCTTTGAAATTCTTAACTTAATTATTCTCTACCTCAATCTAATTAAAGTGTTTTAATATTTTTGTGAAGTATTTCAACTTAATTTTTGAATTCTTTGAACTTTTCACAGGCTTCAAATTTATACTTCATCAAGTACACATACCCCTATTGTCAATGATCATCAATAAAGGTAATAAAGTAAAGAAAGCCACCTCTTACTTTTGTAGTCATTGGGCCGCATGCATCTGAATGTATTAGGTCCAACAAACCTCTGGAATGTTCACCATTTCCTCTAAAATGTGTCTTTATCATCTTGCCTAATAAATAAGATTCACCTATTTCAATTGATTCATAACCAAATAAGCTTAAGTCACCAGACTTGTGCAACTTAGTCATGTATTTCTCATTTATGTGACCAAGTCAAAAATGCCACAAGAAATATAGTTTCAAGCTATCAGTCTTAAGTCTTTTAGCATTAATGTTGTAGATCTCTTTTTTATTTTCAAGAATATAAATTCCATTAATACTAGATACATAACAATATAAAACATTATTCTTATAATTGAGCAACACTTTCTCTTGTTAATGGAAATATCAAAATCTTGTCAACAAGATAAGATAAAGAAATAAAATTCTCATTTAATAAAGGAACATAATAATAATTATTATGTTCTAATAATAATGCCGAAGGCAAATCTAAGTAACATGTTCCTATAACTAATGCAATAGCTCTTGCTCTATTTGCTATATGGATGTAACACCCCCTACCCATTCCCAAAGGAAATAGACAAATAGCATTACTTCCCGTGAGGTCACCCATCCTTGGATTTCCCCAAGGACCCTTTATTTAACATTTAGTTGACTTTGACCAACTTTGACCTAACTTGACCTTTTAGTGTTTCTTATTGTATAACCTTTCATCTTTACCTACTTTAGTCTGTTAAAATGCCAGATTAAGTTTGTTACCCATTTATAGAAAATCGGGCAGCATAACAACTATTCGAGTAAAAAGCCTAAAATTTTCCTATAAGAAAACACTTCTAAAATAGTTTCCATACAAAACTCAACTCCTAGACCCTTCTGGTCCCCTAAAACCAACATCGAACATCAACACAACAATACATAGGGTCTTAGACCCATAGACATACAAACACAAGTAGGCATCTACATACATGTCAAAAAGCCCAATTTATATGGCCCTTAACTTTTACTATCTTAGTTTTTATGCTTTTCATGTACTACAAACTCTAAACCTACTATACATGAGCGACTATTTACAAAACCAAAAGAGAGTAACAAAAGAATAGCCTAAAAGACTCTAGGTTAGCTACACGACTCTGGCTAAAGCTGGTTAGCTACCTAATCTACTGCCTGCACATCAGAACATTGACACGCTGAGTATAATCTCAGTGATAGAATAGAGATAATAAAGTATGTATGTAAAGATTATGTATTTTTACCAGGGATGAGAGTGGTTAGTGAAGTCACCACCTGGTCTCTACACCAAGACCTCTAATCTTCTGCACTAGAAAGGTTCAAAATTTTAGATCTTATTTATGCCTTAATAATATGTTGTCCATGTATATTGTAATTTTTATCAATCCCTTATCATTCAAGAATACATCATTCTTAATTTAAATTGCATCACCTTTGCATGTATGGAATGTAAATTGCAGTATTTAAAAGAATATGACAAATACATTGTATATCCTAAAAGTGGATTATTGATTAGTTATTATATGGCCTAACAATTACCCGTAATTCCATAGGAATTGGTGATAATTGCCCAACTACCATCTCTAGGAGATTGGCCTTCATTAAAACATATTTTTCATGTGATTTTTTATTAAAGAAAATACAAACCCATTTTATTAGAAAACACCAATCAATTATGTATAAAATAGCTTAATGTGAGAGTTATGTTTTAACGTGTAAAACAAGTTATTTACTAGCTATTACAACCCAAAAATAAGCAAAGAAGTGTAAATAATATAAAACTAAAGAGATAAGCTATGGTCCTAAAATAGGCCCGCTTTTGCATCATCAGGTCCACGCGGACATGAGAGGTAACGATGCTTAGTCCATGTAAACTTCAGCCAGAGGAGGATAAAGTCCATCTCATACATTCACTCCAGTGCAAGGTCCAATCAACAACTTAGAAAATATTAAAGCCAAACAAGTTAGATCTAAATTACTAATATATGAATGAATAGAACCATAAACATACTCAATATAGATACATCATATATTATGAATCATAACAACAAAGCACATTGAAAGATTATAATTTGAATTGTCATTCATAAGTTCGTGCGGACATGTGACCCTTATGATAGGGAGTCCGTGTGGACTACGAAACCTATCTAACATGCATAAAGTAAGGCTGTGTGGATTAACCTATACACTTGTATTTAAAGATACTAGGTCCATACGAACTTAATTACGTAGAGATCAGATTCATGCAATAAAAATTAAATCCTCATGGCTTGCTGGATGTTAACTAAGACATCAATTGCATATTCTATATTTCCAATATAATTAGCCTACTCATCATCGATAGGATAGGGATAACAAAGTATCACCTTATATATTAACAACCTCGGAGATCATTGGCTCATAAAAGACATAGAAATTTCATTCATAGACCTCAGATTTTACCTAGATAAAAGGATCTCTTCAAGCACTAGCATAAAAAGCCTTTTTTGATTCAAGTGAGGGTGGTTGAATTCTTCCTTATGACAAGTCTTCCCAAGCCTTTAATGCCTTCTACTATTGGAATGCTTGTAATTATGATTATTTTTTCAATTTAGGTTTTCCCGAACCCCTTCTCTATCAATGAAAAGAAGTATTTATACTTTTTTCCTAGGTTTTCCTACATCTTTTCATCCATAAGAAAGTCATAATCCTTCAAGTATTCTGACTCTTAGACTAAACAGGCAATATTTCCATTTGAAGTATTTTTCCTGATGGCAAGTTTGTGCGAACTTATCCTTAATGGTCCGTGTTGACCAAGGTTTCTGAAGTGATGGTCTGTGGTCTTCATGGGCTGGGTTTTAGCCTATTTCTGCAGTTAGTCCGTGCAGACTTATGTCTTAATGGCTTTTTATTCTATGCTCGAGAGCTCATCTTTAGCTATCATCATAGGTCAAGGTGAGGTATCTATAGTTATCCCCACTTTAGTGTGTGTTGTGTATTGCATGAATTAGAATAGCACATAACAAAGTACCAAATTTAGAAATACTTACCTGGCATAAAGCTACATCGAATATGGATGCTTGCCTCTAAATCATTGCAAAAGCTTGCTAAACTTGAGTTGTATTTTCCCTTTAAAAAGAATTGATATTATGAAGAAAACTAACGGGTGTCTGCTTAACCTTGGGTGAAGTGAAGATTTAACTAGATCCGAACATGTTTTTGCTTTGATGTCTCCAGATTACCATCTCATGCTATCATGATATAGTTCATACACTCTTAACTAAGTAATTTTGATCATACCTAAGGTTATTTGATCGATAAGGTTTGATCAAATGGATAGGGATTTTGGATTGGCTTATTAGGCTGAACCCTAAAACATTATGGATTGGCTTTTCAAGCTGAACCCTAAAACTTAGATTGGCCATGGAGTCGAATTTAAGGAAGATTGGATTGGCTTATTAGGCTAAACCCTAAGACTTAGATTAGACACGAAGTCAAATTTAGGGAAGATTGGATTGGCTTGTTAGGCTGAACCCTAAAACTTATGGATTAAACTTTGGTGTTGATCCAATGTTAACGGATTAAACTCGGAGTTGATCTTTAATCTCAAGACTTTGAAATGAGCCTACAAAGAAGAAATGAAATGTTAGTTTTGATAGAAGAAGAGTGAGTTTAACCTTTTAGATTTCATGGCTCTAGATCCATGTGAATGTTCAAGTATTAGTCCGTGCGGACTTATGA
Source organism: Hura crepitans (assembly GCA_948208565.1). NCBI lineage: Eukaryota > Viridiplantae > Streptophyta > Magnoliopsida > Malpighiales > Euphorbiaceae > Hura > Hura crepitans. Next base: position 5,993 of record CANXYI011226464.1, on the reverse strand, counting down.
TTAACTTTTGTGAACTATCACAGCGTCGATCTGCACGGACTTGGTTCGCAAATGTCCATACAGACTTATGTCGTAAAGGTTTGTGTGAACTTATCACGTCAGCGACATAACTATCCCTTTTTCTTCTCCATTTCTCATTTCTTCCATTTCAACTCTTCTGTCTTCCACATTTTCTCTCAAATAAACACTCTTACTATGGCCTCTTACATCGAAAGCACTTCCGGTTCCACCTCTTCCAATGATGAAGATGCACCAATAGTGATCCTTCTTTCATAGGAAGTGGTATCTGCACCTTCTTCTCCTCTGCCAGAATACATTTTGATGCCTACTCTAGTGGCTTTCATCCCATTCATCGTGGTGAATCACCCAAAGAATGTAGTGCCTATCATTAGTGTGGCATTTGGTGATTCGACTCCTCTTTTGGCAAATCTAGCCCACCACACGTGCTCTAAAGTGTACCCACAAGTGAGTCCTTCACTTTTTATGTGTTTTTCATTGTTTTTGCTCGGATGTTCTTGCATTTTCTTGTTCTAAAAGATTTTTGGTGTGATAAGTCCATGCGGACTAAATAGGTTAGGGCACGATAGGTCCATGCAAACTTAATTCCTTGGGGATGTTAGTCTGTACAGACCTATAAACTTCTATTGTCAGAATTGTTCTGATGGTTACATTAAACATTTTATATGTGGGGTCTATGCGGACCAAATGTTGACCCTTTTTTGACTTTTATTGCCATCTGTGTGGAATTATATTTGACTCTAAATTGGTTCGTGTGGACATGTGTTTGACTTTTTTTTACTCCAATGTTAGTCTGTGCGAACTTGTTTACCTAATTCCTTTTGGTCCATGTGAACTATTGCTTTAAGATTTTTGGTCCATCTAGACTTTATGAACTTAGTCCTGATTTCTCATTTGTTTGCTTTTTATAGACATGTCTTAAGTGTGGGGGCACTCTTTTCGATTCATAACAGTGGTACTCTACCATGCCCGTGGTGGTGAAGGACAAGGTGTGTGAGATAGGCTTTCAGATGTTCATCGATCATCTTGTGGGTAAAGATTTTCACCATGTCCTATAGGCCTTGCTAGCATTGCTAGATAGATGGATGGATACCACCCATACTTTCCACTTATCCTTTGACAAGCTAACGATCACGCCATTTGATTGGGCATTTATTACTGGGGCACCTTGCACTGGTCATGCCATTACCTTCAATGCTTGCTATCGACATCCTTCCCTATGGTTGCTAGAGGTGAAAGAGTTGCTAGGGTTCATTCCTCAGGATAGGGCCGACAGTATTCGTTACACTGACCTTTAGGAGAGATAGGGTGAGGAGTCCCCTTCTAGCGAGTTAGAGGAGGATTAGTATGTTCGCTACTTCATCTTGTACTTGTTAAGCACCACTTTATTTGCTAATGCTAATGGCACTATAAGCTAGAGCTTTCTCCTAGTGTTAAAAGAGGTTGACAAAATGGGGATCTAGAATTGGTGCAATTCATCCCTAGGGTGGATGTTCCAAAGTCTGGATATGGCTGTACGAACTCGAAAGAGTCATCGTTTCATCTAGGGCTTCATGCCTGGCATCTTGATAACTCAATTCTCTCTTCTTTCTTTATTCTTTTCTCTTTGAGATTTTATAACTGACTTCTTTCTTTTGTTATTCTCAGGTATAGGCTTATGACCTTCATTTGTTAGCCCGTCCTTGTGAGGTTGACGTACCACGATGCTACTCAGTGATGGATAAATGGGTCAGGCCTACCACTAGCCCATGGAATGTGGCGTCTTTGATACAGCACCACTAGTACCTCAGCTCGCACACTTGGACATATGTGAGTAATTCCTGCACATAAAAAGATTTCTCTCATTAATTGTTTATGTGTTGTTAATACTTACCTATGGTGGGTCTTCCCCATTGATGAGCTACCTCCCCCTCTATGCTTTATTCAGGTTTGTCTTTTTGTTTTCTGATGATGACTGCTCTAGAAACATATTGTTGGTTTCTGGGAGAAAAGGCAGTCAGCTGGTACTTGGGTCCTAATGTGCCTCTCATCCTTTTAGATCCTCTTGAGTCTATGCTATTCGGGAGGTACATTGATGATTTGGACTTCATGCAAGGGATGACTATTGGGGTTCTTAGAACTACTTTAGTGGAAGATGGCGATGAGGGCTATGCTCTATAGGCCGTGACTCACCTACTTCCTCTGGTTCCCCACACTTTTAGGCCTCTTCCATCTCAAGTGAAATACTTATGTTTCGATGCCTTTTTCATGATATTTTCTGAACTTATGTGTTATTGTGCTGCAGCCCACTACTATCCCTAGGGCTAGCCCCTCCTCTTTAAGAAAGTGGCCAAGGACTGAATCTAGCTTCCCAGGTTCTTAATTCTCACCCTCACCTGCTCATTCTCTAGGACCATCAATTAGCTCGACATTTTTTCTAGGCGAGGTGATAAAGACATTAGTTGATGTGCCTAAGTTGAGCTAGATGTGTTATAGTGACCATGGGGAGCTTTCTTCTACCAAGCTTCATATTGAAGAGAATTAGCCCGTGGCCTTTGAGCTCGAGGACACAACACTAGTAAGATCATCAATTTTGCAATTCATGCCATTAGAATCTTTTCATTGTATATGCCTTATATCTTGATTTCTCTTATTATGTGAAGAAGGCTCTAGTAAAGAGGACTGCTTGAGTCATAGAGGCTTTCAAGAGGGCATGATCAATGAGACACGAGTGCTAGTGGTAAGTGCATACCTGTTGTATATGTTACCTATGTACCTTATATGTTACATGACATGCTAGTGTTATCTGTGTATGTACATATGCCCTATCCATTGAGTCATCTATTCATGTTGGGTACATTACATTTGCTATGTTACATATATGTTGTGTATGTTATGTTACATGTATGCTATGTTACATTGATCCTTTGCTCTCTTCGTAGAACGAGTTATCCAGGTGTGTGACGGTCTTACGTGAAGCTCGAAGGAAGATTAGAGCTTATAAGGTGGCTGAGAGGCTAGTGATTTCTTTCGAAGATAAAGACACAGAGGAAGAGGATAACTTTGATGACTAGACTTAGAGATAGCCTTCCTCTCTCTTTTTTTTATTATAGCTACTGTATGGGGGCATGATGTGAGGCCTCCTTTTTGTTTGGAGATAGAATTCATGGTACTTTTGAATATGATACATTTTGACCTTTCCCTTAAACACTTTCATCTTTGCATTTTGTTTGATCTTGAATGCTTTATTCCCTTTTCATGTTGTTAAATGAGCTTGGTGCTTTCATCTATTTCATGCCTGAATGGGATACCTTGGTTCGTGCGGACCTAGAAGGGTTGTCTTAGTCTGAGCAGACTTAGAGAACCTAGTTCATACAGACTTTGGGAACTTAGTCTGTGAGGACCTTGCATGAGTTTAGCCATAGACTTGATATGGGAGTGATATAAGTGTTAGTTTATTGCTCCGTGCAGACCTTAATCCTATTCCTAGGTCTGTGTAAACCTCCTTGTGCATTTTTGGATTCCTATTCCTAACAAGAAAAGGAATGCCTTGGCTTATAAATACCCCTCCCCTATTGGTCTTCTTACTTCATTCTCTTCATCATGTCTCCTTTTTGCCTAAAATTGTTCAAGATTTTAGAATCCAAAGCTTTTTGGGTCTCATCTATTCTCACCCCCTTTTCACTGCTCAAGTTTTTAAACAAAGTTTGGATTGACCCTGAGTTCTTAAAGGCTGCTGCATGACACTGGAACCCTATTTTGCATGTCTTTACCTTCGGCTAACAAGAAGTATGCCTAACCTTGGAGGAATTTACGGCTATCTTGGAATACAAAATTACTCCTACTACCCTTTTAGCCTTGCCTTCATTTGGGGATCGCTACCCTTTGGATATTATTCTAGCTTTGGGCTTTTCTCCCATTATATGTCATAAAATAGTGCCAGGGGTAGGCCCGATTTCTTTGCAGGTAATCTTGGACTACACTCATTAGATTTTTATTGACTCAGTAGAATGGGTGAAATGTATCCTGCTATGCCCTCTCGAAAGCTGTCTGAGTGTTACTTTTCATGATGAACATTTTGACTTCAAGGTTCTTCACCTTCTCATTGTAGCATGCTCTGGTCATAACCCATTCGACATCTTCCTAGTTAAGACCATTCGTGGTTTAGATTAATAGGAGGGGACGTTGACTTCATGGTAGGGACTCTACTTCTCTTATAGTTATGTAATATTAGCTTTGCTATGACCTTAACTTTTGCCTAATATGCCTGTGGTGATTTTCATACTAGCAGGTCTGCCTAATTTTTACTTAGGTGGTCCTTTACGGATTTTCTAACCTAATGGCTCTTTTTTTTTACAAGAGAAATTGGGGTTGATAGTTGCACTACCTGAAAAGCTCTAGGTGACATAGGGCTCCCATCATCATTGTGAGAGGAAGCTTACAATAAAGTGTGACTCTTTTAATCAATGTCTTTCTTGGCTTGACATGATTATTCTAGTGCGATGGTGGTGCCCTTAGTGGAAGATCAGCCATTTTACCCTATCTTGTCATGCAATTTACGTGCCTTTGATTGGGTTGAGGTATGCTACTTTTTACAGCCCTTCACGTCTCTCACAATAGTTCAGTTTAGTGCAAAGGATACCTACTGAGCCTCTTGGGTTTTGCGGCTGCCTTCTAACTCATCATTTCCTACGTACCTTTCCTGACTTGTGGGAGAAATGCACTATCCTGAGGGACTTGCTTGATTACACCATTAATGCCGCTCATACAGATGATTCTTACAACAAGTGGATTTTAAGTGATGCCAGAGATAACAGATCGCTATCAGTAAAAAGGAAAACTAAAGACAATGCTTTTAGTTTTGAAAAGAAACAATGTGTACAGAATTTAGTTACTTGTATGATCCCTTCTTAAATGGTAATTTGCATGTTAGTGATCAAAACTAAAGCATTTTTGTTATTGATTGTATTTAAAACTAAGCCAATTAATCTTAGTGAATGTATTAATTTCCATTGATAGTACTGTTATTACCAACCAGCCTTGAAAGGTTTACCTTGAGAGGTTTTCTTGATTGGACATTTTCTCTCTAATCCCCTAACTTTTGCATAAAGTGCCTTATTGGGTTTTCACCTTATCGGGGTTTTCAGCTTAACAAACATTTTTTTTAGCAAAAGTACTTCTTCAACTTGTCTGCATTAATTGGTTCTGAAAATTCATTGCCTTCTAAATCTAAAATCTTAATACCCCTATGCTCCCAATTAGCCTTGAACTTTCCCCTGGGGTCGAACAGCAATGGCCTAACTTGCTTGAGTACCAAATTGCCTTCTTTTATGATTCTAGGTTTAACCCTCTGATTGTAGGCTCTTGTAATTCTTTTCTGTTACAATTGCATGTGATAGAGAGCTTTGAGCCGCTTCTTATCTATTAATGCCAGTTGATCATACTTGTTTCTGACCTATTCTGCTTCGAGCATGTTTACTTCTAGTACTAACCTTAAGAAAGGTATTTCTAACTTAATTGGCAGCACCACCTTCATGCCATACACTAGCGAATAAGGCGTAGCATGGTTGGATGTCCTGACTATCATTCTATACCCCTGTAATGTGAATGGTAGCATATCTGGCCAATCCTTATAGGTGACGGTCATCTTTTGCAAAATTTTCTTGACATTTTTATTAGCAGCTATTACCACTCCATTAGCTTGTGGTCTATACGGAGAAGACTTATGGTGTTGAATTCCATACTTCTAAAGAAGTTACCTAGTCTCTCCCTAGAACTGCACACCATTGTTTGAAATAATCTGCTGTGGCAAACCATACCTATAAATAATATTTCTTTTAATAAATTTTCCTATCTGTCTTACCCCTAATTTATTGAAAGACTCGGCCTCTACCCATTTTGTGAAGTAACCCACTACTACCACTATGAATTTATGCCCCCTAGCTACTGATGGCCTTATTTCTCTAATTATGTGGATTCCTAATGTTGAAAAAGGC
>CANXYI011226354.1:0-14370 GCA_948208565.1 Hura crepitans | reverse complement strand
AACATCTCCTATAAGAACATTAGAAGAACCCATCCTATAGACTATGCATGTCCTATTATACTCATGAATGTAGGCCTAACTCTTGTGGCCTTAGGTGCAACTATAGTCAGACTACAATTCTTAACTTCATCCTCGTTACCTTATGCCAAAGTACACACCGTATCTATAGATACAAAAACAATTTGATAAGCTTTGACATCTAATAAAATGTGATGTAGACTCTAGACTATTTTTAGCACTCAAATGTTAACTAAGAATGACTAAATTAGAGATCTGATACCACCAAATTTGTCACCCCTTACTAAGTCTAGACACCAAATAGTCGCTTAGCTTGACAAAGGTGTACATGTATATTGAGATATCCAAACTCATCTATACATTTCCTTTCTCTTAAAACATTCTTAAAATCATTATGTGTAAAATTATGAGTTTTCAAAAACCCTTTAAACAGTGTTACTTATTTAAAACTAGGAATCCTCATTCTAAAAATTCAACAGCATAATAGTTGTACCAAGCACTATCCCAAATTTTAAACAATAACTTGCATAAGAAAACACACTTTTATATCTCAATCACACACTTCCACCAACTCAATGTGATCCTCTGATCACTCTAACAGCACACAACATAGCATATGATATCTTAACCTTAGAAAGAGATATAATACAACACAATATGCAATATTACAATTTTACACAATCAATAAATGCCAAAATCAAAAAAGAACATTAAGTTATAATTACAAAATAAATACAAGTTAGGCCTATCCCCTTTACATAAACACTTGAGTGCACCTTATACATCACTTCTATAACAAAAAGAGCTTTACTAAAAATAAAGCCTTCTCTTTAACTTTCTTAATGTCCTAAAGCTTTTGGTATCAAAATGTTCTTGTACCTATGCACCATAAAATAAATGACATGCTAAGCATATTACTTAGTGATGAAATTGAAATAATATGTGCTATTATTGCCATTATACATTTTATAAGCTCATACCATTCATTTACATGTAATACCACTTAACACATGCATGACACACATTTGCAGAATGATAAATTATGATGAACATAACTATCACACACTTTATGCACCAATAATGTCAGATCATGCATCCGTAGCAAAATATATGTAATAATCTCATTACATCAATTAAGCAAAAATCTCATCCTATTTGGTTTACTGATCATTTTATAGTTAACATATGCATAATACATTTCATTTATTTACTTTCATTCTTTTAACATAAGCCCATGGAAATTTCCACAATCTTATAGATAATGGGATCATAAAAATTGTGCAATAGCCCATATTTTTGACATACGGCTACTGCACCAGCATAAAATTGTACAATGGATTCCCCTACAGGACCTTGTGACTACACTCGCATGTGTTTGTGTAGTGGTTTCCCTTATGGAACTTTGATGTTGCACCTGTGTGATCTTATGATCTCAACAAACATAAACGAAGGGAAGATTGAAAGTGAACCTTTGGATGCTTATCTAAGCACTGAAGTGCCCTATTAGCAACTATATCCCCTAGTTGACTGGTTAACCTATACATTTCCTAGGTTGTTATATATTATGGGCTAAAAACAATTCACATTAGTTTAACTATTTAAATAAGTTTAAATAACTTTTAACATGCATATTTTACCCATTAAATGACTAAAACTACTTAACTATGTTAAAAATAACATTTTTAGCTTTTATGCCCATTTTCCAAGTCATTATGCCATATTCACAAAAATCACATTTTTCCATCTCATATATGAATCTTGAGCATATATTTAATATAAACACACCCAAATAAGGTCATTTTATGCCTTCATATTCATGAAGCTTCAATTTATGGCATAATGGGCTCTTAGTAACCCTTTTGGGTCCATTTTGGGTTTTAAAACACATTTAGGTCTTAAACCTTATTTCTTTTATGAATTACTTCATTTACATGTTCAAAATATCAATTAAAACATGTATACACAAAAGCTTTCACCATTTTATGATAAACCACTCATGTTGCCCATTTTTAAGCCATTCAGCCATACAAGCTTGATTAGGCATTTTTAGGTTTTAGCCTTTATTTCCTCAAGCCAAACATCATATTTCAATTTAACATAATGGATAGAGCATGCATATATCATAATATCAAGCGACCATGCATATGCCCATTTATGAAGTCATACCATATAATTTCAATTCTATAACACAATTATGCAAAATTAACCCTTATAACTCAAAAATTTCAAGTCATCTCTTCTTCTTGGTAGTTTCGACCATTAGGCAATTTTTATACTTTATTACTTAGTTCTTTCTTAACTCATGCTTAGTAAGTGCCCAATGAGTCTCTTACCCCATTTCATGGTCATGTACACATATCAATATGCATGATATTTTATTTCTAATCATTATATTTCAATTATTACAATGGTATTCTCTTTTATCCCATGTAGCTACATATATTCTTAATTTAGCATTTAAGAATATAACTCATGCCTTGGCAATGCATCATTAGCCATTCATTAAAAATGATCATATATTAATGCTTTGAATCATACATTACAATCCACATATTGTTTCATATAATGTCATGCTCATAATTGCACATTAAGGCATTTTCACACTATATACACATACAACCATCATAAGACCTATAACACCCCCTACCTATTCTTGAAGAAATAGGCAAAGTGTGCTACTTCCCATGAGGTCACCCATCTTTGAATTTCCCTAAGGATTTTTCATTTAATTTCTACTTGGGTTTCTCCTATTCAGCATAGAAATTTCATTTAACAGTTCCGGTGACCTATAGTGAACCTCTTAGGCATATGACACCCACATGCCTAATCCTACTACCAAGTTTCAGACTATGCTATGATTATAGCTAAAAGCTCATTTCACACAACTATAAGCTATTATCACTAGCTGAATATACATCATATCACTTAACTACCACAGTACCATACATAAGTGCTTCTATTTACTTAAGCATCACAATTTAACAAGTCAATATCTTACCTGGATAGTCTTTAACTGCATTGCTAGTCATCCTCATCATACCTTCTATATCTACCACCTGCACATCGAACACCCGATAAGCTGAGTATGCACTCAGTGGTGAATTTAACCAAACATACCATGTATCACACACACAAGCATACACACAAGAATCTCCTAACATCATCTATTTATTACTTTCAATCTCTCCATTAAGGTTTCTTGTTATGATTATTTATTAATTGATTTATATTACATCAACTAGACTCTTAACCTAGGGTGATAGATGCTATTTCATCTTTACTTCTCCTTTCATTTCTACTTAGTTGTGATTCATACTAACATATTTCTATACTAGTTTCTCTTACACCTACTTACATGGTTTATCTACATGTTCTCATCATTTCTTGACTAGTCTATCCAATTAAGCCCTTTTATCTAATATATACATTACTATCTGCTTAACTTGAGTTATACGATTCTTTCTAAGTTTGTCTAGGAAAGCCTTATATTTTATTTACTTTCTATAACTCATTTCTTCATGCTAGTTTCCATGTTCTCTCATCATTCCCTTAGTCCTTTACTTCATTTAGGAATCCTACTAAGAGTACATAAGATTATTCAGTCTCTCTTTGTAGCTTTCTCTTGTTCTCAATGTATTTGCTTATAGGTTATTTCAATTATGGTAATTAAGAACCTAGTTCTTTTATTAATATAATTTAAATCCATTAAAGTTCTTTAGTTAACCCATTTATACCCCTATGGTCTAGGAAGAACTCCCAACCACTAGATAATGAGAATCACAATGTGCAGCAGCCCCTATTTTAGGCCTTGGCAGCTGCATCTACCCTGTTCGAGAACCGGACAAAAGACTAAGCTATATAGTGGTCTATATTTTGGACCCCGGTGTCTATACACACCTTTCACTCGATAGCAGGGATCAGTTCTTAAGAACCTCTCAATATCAAAAAGGTAAATAATAGGGATCATTCCATAGACCTCTCAATATCTGCAAAGGGGATAGCAGGGATCAGCCCTATGGGACCTGCCAATATCCTAATACAAAGCATCACAAGCAATACATCTAGTGGATAGCAAGGATCAGTCCTATGGGACCTCTCAATATCTATAAGTGGGTAGCAGCAATCAATCCGTAGACCTCTCAATACCTATGAGTGGGTAACAGGGATTAACCCATAGGACTCCTAATACCCGGAGCGTGCAGGCTAATATCAATACTCAATGGCTGCACCCACCATGCACAAGCTAAAATCCATATAGACTCAGCCTCTAGTAGCTAATAATCCCTAGTTGACCAGTCAACCTATCTAGTGTATACTCAACCAATATCCCAAATTCCCATTTTATGCTTTTATAACCATTATGTTCATTATTTGGATTATCTAGAATAAATCATATTAACTTCATTGGTCATCTTACTTTATTTATCAATTAAGTTCCATTTATGATTCATTTAGTTTCATCAAGTTACCATATCCTCAGTTCAAGTTTCATTAATTTTCTTATCATCATTTGACTATTTTCTGTCTCACCTTATGTCTAATTCTAGTTCCTTTTTCTTGCCAAAGTATACTCATCTTACCTCACTTCTATTTAGCTTCACTTATTTTACCTTATAATTTTATGTTACCTTTTCCTTATATTATATCACAATAGCTTAGTTCCTAAGTCAAGTACTTTCCCATATTTATTGTTTAATTATAATAGTATTTTTATTTCCTACATCATCTAATGTTTGGCTTAGTATATTTTATGAATTTCATTATAATAGTTATATCATACACATATCATTGGTCTCTATTAATTATAGTCTTTAGTTTATACCCAGACTCTACAAAGTTATCATATGTTGGTTCTTTAAATGTTTGCGCATTCATTATTTATGTATTTGCAGTATCATGCCTTGTCCTTTAATTTATCCTTTCAGTGCTTTCATAAATTATTACTCTATTCCCAGTTTTGTTTCCAAATTAACCTAGCTAATCATTTTTTCCTCTCCACCAAATATTTATCCCAATTATATTCAAGTTAATAAGACACAATTTTATTTCATTTCATCAGGTCATATTTTTGGATAGTTACGGGTCATCGTCAATTTCCCTAGATAGTTATAGGTCCTTTTTACACAACTGATACTATTCATTTGGTAACTTTTTCTCACTAACCTCCTAGTCAATTTCATTTTTCTTTCACCTCAACCCATTATATCCTAAAGTATTCTACATCATCCAACATTACAGTTATCTTATCATACTTATTTATCATTTTAAATCCTAAAATCTTAATCAACATTTCCTAATTAGATTATTATCCCTTTGCCTATTATATACCATGTTCTCATATATCCATCTTACATACATTACCCTTACATCCTACCTTATTAAATTTTTTTCCCATAACCATGCAATTTCTTAATCATTTAATATCACTCACATGTTATACATCATGCTACCATCATAACATCTCATACATTTATGCCATACATGCACATCCATACCATGGCATACATGACATACACCTAGTCATGCATGAATCACATACCTACACATTCTTTCTACATCCAAATCACACCTATATCATCTTATCTACTCCCATTACCCATTTTAGCATACATTATACTCCCAAATTACCATACATATATATGCTACCATCACTTCTATGTGCATATATGACTTTAACACTACATTTCTCTAACATACAAGGCATGTTTCAACTAAATTCACTTACCAATCAAGAAGACCCTTAAATCCTTAAGAACTCCTTACTGTCTAGCCACCATAGTGGCTTTTCCACCTCTCTTCAAGCCTTATTTTGGCCTCCAAATGCCTCAATCACCTCACAAACATACACACACATGTGTTAGACATCCCTAGGCATCAAATTGCATCTAAAGTCCAAGAAATTCACAAAGAATAACCATAGTACTCACCTAACACCCTGTCGCAGATTGTCTTTGACAAGAAATCTTTCGGGATTTATATCTCCCAATTGAGAGTTCTTTTTGTTACAATTCTTTTTCCTTCAATCTCCTAATATCCCAAAGAAAATTTAGAAACAAAAATGTCAAATTTTGGTTAATAGATGAGGGAGATATGGCTAAAGAAACTTAGGGATGGCATTCAAGTTTTTTTTGGGTAGCCTAAACCATGAAATTTTAGAGAGTTATTTCTCCCAACTAAGAGCTCCTTTCCCTTTAATTCTTTTTCCCATAGTTCACCAATAGGCTACCTTGAATTTAGAAACAAGAATCATAAATTTTGGGTGAGAAATGAAAGAGATATGGCCAATTGAAGAGAGAAGAGGCATCTAAAATTTTCCTAGGTAGCTAAAGGAATTTTTTTCTTTTTCTTTTTCTTGTTGTTCTAATGAATGTTTCCCACTTATCCAGGACCTTAGACACTTGTCATGGCTCCTAGGATAGCTAGTTTGGTGCGAGTGGGTAGTTTTCAAACTACCTAGATTTATGTGAAACCTCAAAAATTACAAGAATTCACAAATGATCTTTAATTTCAAAAATTCTTTCACCATTGGACTCAGTGAAATTTTTAAGCTTTAGGGTGTGGTTTTTTTGGGTCTGTCCAGGCACATCTCAAGTTATTCCCAGCTTTAAAAATTTTTATTACACAGAATAGTAGCTTACAGTCCAATATGAATTATTAGTTTTGCTAAATATTTTATTTCACTTGCTTTTATCAGTTTTTAATCAGTTAAAGTTTGATTGACCAGTACCCCTTTTGCTACCATGCACCCCTTCAGTGTCCTAAATGACACGGTGTCATGCTCGAGAGTACTATTCATAAAAGGATGATATTTTGAGCGTTATAAGACCTATAATGTATACGTTACATTCGTAAGGCCTTTTATTACTTTCAAACATTTATAATCAAAACAATTTTTTAAATGAAACACATTTTATTTTCATTTAGCTATAAATTCTCAATTTAGCTACTTATAACCTATTATGTTACATAATAGGGTCTTAATGGCACTTACATTAAAATTTACACTTCCACTCAATTTTAATGCATTTTAGGCATTCAAAACATTTCTATACAGTCATTAAAAGCCATAATGCACACTCAAACATGCCATTTATGTCTACACAGAAAAATGAGCATTTAATGCCAAATTTACATAATAGGTGCATTTAATGATTTTAAGAAAAATTTCTCATCTTATTCTGATTTCACATATCAAGACAACTGAAGAGATTCTTAGAGACCCATCTACAGCTTCACTTTTCCCTTGTCACAATTCAGTTCAGAAAGGCTTAACATAAACTGAATAAAACTTCAAAAATCCATAATAAATCAACCAAAGCTCTAAAAATTAATCTAAGGCCATATAACAACTCTTGGGCACCTCTAGTATCTAGGAAAAATAATTAAAGTTAGAAACTCTTGCTTGAAAATTTTGTGGTTACTGTTCACGGGGTTGAAAAATTGATAATTCTGTGCACCTATTTTCAGAATTTCCACTTCTTAAAGGCTCGAAATCATGTGGAGGCTCTTTGGTTCAATTTTGGTGCGATGATTTTAGCTATAAAGGGAGAAATAATGGAACAAAAATAGAGAGGGAGAGAGGGGAGTGTCGATTGGAAATTAGAGGAGAAGGGTGAATAGTGATTTTGACCATTTGAGTCAAAATCACTTATGTATACCCTCTCTCAAAATTTCACTATTCTATATTTTTCCCAATTTTTTTCTTCTCTTTCTTAGCCAATTAAATTACCATATTTACAATAATAAATCACTTTAATTATCCCTTAGATGGCTCTAAAATTTAGTGCTAAAAAATGTGAAAAAGACCAACTAATTTCATCATTTTTATATTAGCCAATTTCTTTAAACTTTACTTCCTAATATCAAAAAATTTTGATTCTAGTGCCATTGGACTCATTGGAATTTTTAAGTACTAGGTTGTATAATTCTCGTAATTTTTTGAGCAAATTAATTTACGGTTTTACTTTGTCTTAGTCACTATTCCTAAGGCACTACTATAAGAACTTTCTTAGCATTTTTAACCACTCTAATAACCTTTAATTAATTTCAAACTTCATCCAAAATTATTTATGATTAATACTTTCATCCAGTGTCTTAAGTGCATTTTGGGTCTCGAGAATACTATTAATCCCGAGAAAAGTACTATTCATAATTATTGGGATTTTTAGGGTGTTACATAACTGGTCAACTAGGGAGTTAGTGGCTACTAGGGGTATTGGTCATCCTAGGGCCATTGCTTATGTGATGGTGATGGCAAGTGCAACCACCCAGGTCCTGATATTAGGCTCTACACATCTAAATTTTGGGAGGTTTACAAACTGATCCCTAATACCCATATAATTGATTATGGATATTGAGAGGTACCATAAGGCTGATCCTTACTATGCACCTGACATATGTTACTGAAGATGACTAGGATATTGGGAGATCCCACAAGGCTGATCCCTGTTATCCCTCTATAAATATTAGGTGGTCTATAGACTGATCCTTGCTATTTACCAGTTTAGAATTAGGAGGTTCTTATGAATTGATCCATGTTATCGGATAGGGTAAGTGTAGCTATCCAGGTTCAAAATGTGGGCCACTACATAGCCTTAATCCCATTATCTAGTGCCTTAAAGTGTAGTCTTTCTAGTATGGGCCAATATATAAAAGTGAACATGAAAAAAATAATAATAACAATAATATATTGTAAATTGAGAAAAATAATTTAATAATATTTTATATTAATAATTTTGTCTCTTGCATTATAGACTTATATCATGAGTTTTGGATAAATGAATGCATGACATGCACATATTATATTAAATTCACTACTGAGTTTTATACTCAGTGTATCAGTGTTCCGATGCGCGGGTCATAGATAGTAATAGCAGCTCAGCCTTAATACTTGCAATGTAGCAGTGCAATTATTTTTGGTATAATTTTAGTACTTTTGGGAAAACTATAGTAGTGGCACACCTATACAAATGGGTTGGTTTTAGCTGATGTGGATAATATCTATATATAGTGATTATCATATAACTGTTGTTTGAACCCGTGATTATATAATTAATTAGTTATGTGCTATGAATGACTTTGTTTTTTGAATGTTGTGGGCCTGAAGCCTTGTGTACTATGATTTGATTAAGATGAGACCTTGGGGGATTAAAAGTGTTTTCTATAAGTTTAAATTTGGGATTTATTACCCAAGTAGCCATTATGCTGCCTAAATTTCTCTAAGATAAATTTATGTCCTATTAAATGAATTTTAAGGTTTGTCATAGTCAGCATAAGAAGGAGATAAGAGTAAAATAAATAATTAATCAATACTTTTCTACTAAATACATATAGTAATAAGGGTTAAATGAATAAGAGTTAGAGTAATATCAGGATAGGTGACCAGTGGGTAGTAGCATCCCCTACCAGGTTCCTTCAAAGATCAGATAAAGGTGTTACATAGTCTCTCTAGTATGGGCTTAAAAATACGAAAATACATAAATTGATAGACAACTATACATATTTTGAATTAGAATAAGGGATATATAATATATCATGTAGTTAACCAGAGTAATAACACATTAGTGACTTAGATTTAACACCGTTTAATCCATATATATAATTGAGATTACATGTACTAAATGTGCTTAATTGGAAAAGAGTTACATTACATGTGTTTAATGTGTGCACGATGCAATTTATGTTACATTAAATTCACCACTGAGTGTATACTCAGTGTATCAGTGTGTCAATGCCCAAGTAAAAGATAGAAGCAAGCTATCTAGCCTTTAGTTTGTAGTGTAATTGTTTAGCCTCTTGGGTACAATTTCTATGCCCTTTTTGAGTCTGTATAGTAAAAAGGCACTCATGTATGTGTAGGGTTAAGTCCTAGTTATATAAAGTTGATAGTACCATGCTTTGTAACTTTTGGTCTACAAATGACAAAACAAGTGGTATATATATATATTGATATATTATGCATGCTTGAGATATGTTGAGATACGGGTCTAAGACTTTTGTGTGTTTGTGTTTGATTGGTTGATGTTGAAATCAGTTTTGGGGGACTAGAAGGGTCTAAGAGTTGTGAGTTGGTTGAGTATGATTATAGAAGTGCATTTCTATAGGTTTAAAATTTTGATTTTTCACCTGAGCAACCGTTATGCTGCCAAAATTTCTATAAAGTGTGAAACTCCTTATTAAAATGGTCCTATTAGTTTGTTAAGGTCATAATCAGTATAATATAAGTGAATTACATTAAAATAACATAGAGGCTTAAGCTAAGTTGTTGAGTCCGTAGAAGTTGAATGAATGTCAGATAGAGAAATATCTTGATAAGTGACCTTTGAGAAGTAGCATCTCTTGTCTAGTCCCTTTAGGGACTAGGTAAGGGGTGTTACATTAGGTTGTATCATAGTAAGTTAGGTGGTTCTAGGTGTAGTAGGTTATCTTACCTCGCTAGAATAAAGGAAGAGGTGGTAAGCCATACCCTAATAATAATACATGGATTTGGGGTGAGTTTAGCCACTCTAGTGCATAGTGATATAGCATGTTAGGCATAGACATAGGCCTCACTAGCATTGCTATAGTAGATTATTGATTTGCTAAGGCACACCATTGTAGTAGTAGCTCCTTTGCCACTACCAACCATAGCATAACCCCTACTGCCTGTAGCATTACAGAAGATTTATTTAGAGCAAGTGAAGAAGATGCGGGCTTTTGATTTTGCAGGCATAACTAAAGATGATGCTGTTAGGGCTGAGTACTGGTTAGAGCATACGATTAGGATTTTGGAGCAACTAAAGTGCACTCTCAAAGAGAATATGAAGTGTGCCACTTCCCTCCTCCAAGAAGAAGCTTTTCATTGGTGAGACACTACTCGAAAGAGGAAGGCAGTAGCAGACCTCACTTAGGATTTCTTCCTTCAGAAGTTTAAAAAGAGATATATGTTTGAGACCTATCTAGACAAGAAGAGACAAGAGTTTTTAGATCTAAAGCAAGGGCATAGGTTGGTGTTTGAGTATGAAAAGGACTTCACCCATTTGAGCAAATATGATGAAAAGTTTGTACATATAGAGGAGAAGCGTAGTAAAAGGTTTAAGAAAAGCCTTAATATAGAGCTGAGGATACTGATAGCTACCATAAAGATTTAAGAATTCTCTTCACTGGTGTCAATAGCTTATGCCATAAAGGAAATGGTGAAGGAAAAAAAAGGAATTTTTCCCAAATAAAAGGCCTTTCACTACAAGATAGACTAGCTCAACACCTGATGCTGGTAATAAATAAAAGGGCACTCAGGTCCCACAGTAATCCCAGAGGTAGAGCTAGACATAGAGGTTAGGTCAGACACCTTAATCCAGGCCTCAACCTTCAAAGCATGCTACAAGTACTTTAGTATCTATAGCTAAGAGTGCACTTTTAGTGTGTGGGATGTGCAATAGGAAACACTGGTGACACTATTAAAAGACTAGATGGGGAGATTGCTTTGTATGTGGATCCAGAAAGCATTACTAGAGGGAGTGTCCTAAGAAATAGGCAAAGGCTACTCAGTTCTAGGCCTTATCTCCAGCACCTAGTAGAGGCTAAAAGGAGAGCAAGAATGACAAGCTAGGCATGAGCTAGAGGATGAGATCAGAGGCTCAAGCACTAGCTCGCTACTATGCCATATAGGCTCATGAGGAAGTTGAGGCACCTGATGTGATCACTTGTACTTTCTCTTTATTTGGTATTTTTGTTTTAGCATTGATAGACCTAGGATCCACTCATTTATATATCTGCACCACACAAACATGAGATAGAGGTTTAGAATTAGAACCTATGGACCTAAACATCCTAGTTGGCAACCTAGTTGGGCAGAATGTGATAGTAAATAGGATATATAATGACTATCCTCTAGTAGTGTAAGACTAAGTGTTTTTAGCTGATCTTATTAAACTTCCTTTCAATGAATTTGATGTCATTCAAGTTATGGACTGGTTGTCTAAACATCAAGTAGTAGTTGATTATAACCATAAGAGACTTACCCTATAAGACAATTGAGGGCAAAGAGGTGATAGTAGTTGGTGAATGAACCTTCTTGCCTAATTTTATCTCTGCTATAACAGCAAGACAATTAATCTAGAAAGGATGTGAGGCCTACTTGGCTCATGTTATTGATATGAATAAGACTAAACTAAGCCTTCGTTAGATAATCTTGGTGTCAGAATTTTGTGATGTGTTTCTACATGAGTTACTAGGATTACCTCCATAATGAGAACTTGACTTTGAAATCAAGTTATATCCTAGTACTACTCTAGTGTCTATTACTCCATATTAGATGGCATCAGTAGAATTAAATGAACTAAAGGAGCTGAAGGTACAGTTATAGGAATTATTAGATAAAGGCTTTATCAAGTTAAGTACTTGTCCGTAAGGAGCACCAGTGCTCTTTGTGAAAAGAAAGATGGATCACTTCGATTATATATTGATTATAGATAGTTGAATAAGGTGACAGTTAAGAATAAATGCCTGTTGCCGAGAATTGATGACCTTTTTGATCGACTTAGAGGTGCTAGTGTGTTTTCCAAAATTGACCTGAGATTAAGGTATCACTAATTAAGGATTAAGAAATCAGACATTCTTAAGACTACTTTTTGCATTAGATACGGGCATTATTAGTTCCTAGTGATGCCATTTAGGCTCACTAATACTCCTATAGCTTTCACAAATCTTATGAATAGAATCTTCAAGCCATATCAAGACTAGTTTCTTGTAGTCTTCATTAATGACATTTTAGTATACTTTAAGAACCGAGTGGAGCATAAGTAGCATCTAAGAATGGTGTTGCAGACCCTGAGGGAGAAATAGATGTATGCAAAATTGACTAAATGTAAATTCTAGTTAAATAAAGTAGCCTTCTTGTGCTATATAGCTTCAGCGGAAGGCATCAGGGTTGATCTAAGTAAAGTCACAGTAGTGTTAGAGTGGAAGTCTCCTAAGAATATGATTGAGATTCAAAGCTTTTTAGGATTGGCTAGTTACTATAGAAGGTTTGTAAAGGGCTTTTTAATGATTGTAGCTCTATTAACTAGATTATTATGAAAGGATGTGAAATTTGTGTGGGATGATAAATGCCAGGCGAGCTTTAACAAGTTCAAAGCAATGTTAACTGAAGCACTTATTCTTACTTAACCTAAGCAAGGAAAAGATTTTGTGATCTATAGTGATGCCTCACACAATAGGCTCAGATGTGTCCTAATGCAAGAAGGAATAATGATAATTTATGCTTTAAGACAATTGAAGCTCTATGAATGGAATTACCCAACACATGATTTAGAATTGGCTACCATAGTATTTGCATTCAAAGTGTGGAGATAATATTTGTATGGTGAGAGATGCTACATCTACATTGATCATAAGTACTTAGAATACCTCCCTACATAAAAAGAGTTGATCCTGAGGCAATGACATTGGATGAAATTGATAAAGGACTATGACTGTCTGATCAACTATCACCAAGGAAAGGCTAATGTAGTAGCTAATGCGTTAAGTCAAAAGTTGATAGCCACCATGAGAACTATGAATGCTATGATGCAGTATACTGAGGTTGATGCAATTTTAGCTAAACTGCAAGTAAAACTTGACCTTAGGCAACAAGTGAAAGAAGCCCAAGTGCAAAATGATCGCCTTATACAGATAATGGGTAAAGTCAAAGAGGGGAAGGCTATAGAATTTGAGATCAAGGTAGATGGATGCCTATATTTCCATGATAGGTTATATGTACTTAATGTGTAAAAGATGAAGACAAAGATTCTGATGAAAACATATGATCTTCTTACTCCATAAATTCGAGGAGCACGAAAATGTGTCATAACCTAAAATCTCATTATTAGTGGCTAGGGATGAAATGAGACGTAGCCAAGCATATGGCTCAATATCTCACATGTCAATAGGGGAAAGCTAAACATCAAGTCCTATCTAGATTACTGCACCCAATAGCAAACCTAGAATAGAAGTGGGAAAAGATCACCATGGATTTTGTGATGGGATTACCTATGACAAGGAGTAAATGTGATGCCATATGGGTGATTATAGATAGGCTAAATAAGATAGCCCACTTCATATAAGTTAGAATAGACTACTCTTTGGAGAAATTAGCACAATTGTATATATAAAAGATTATTAGATTACACAGAGTGCCACTAGCCATTATCTCTTATCGAAACCCTCGATTCACTTTTAGATTTTAGAATAAGTTACAAAAGGCTTTAGGTACTCATCTAAACTTTAGCATAGCTTTCCATTTGCAAATAGATAGACAATCAGAATGAGTTATCCAAGTACTGGAAGACATGCTTCGTAGCTGTGCCATTAAATTCAAAGGAAGTTATGATCAAT
>CANXYI011226348.1:0-15519 GCA_948208565.1 Hura crepitans | reverse complement strand
TAAAATGTGAATAGAGGATCTCTTGGCATGTTAGAGTAAGAATTATTGCAATTGGGATTGGAAAACACCATGGAATGCATCTCCCAGGTTAGTACCCGAGAGCTACTATTGATGAATGTTATAAGTGTTATTGTGTAATCTATGTGAATTAGCTGAAAATTAGGTATGTGTGTGTGTAATTGTGTTCATAGCATATACATAAGAATGAATATTAGTATATGGTGGAATGAAAATGTAAGTATGCAAAATTTCCTTTGATAACCCGAGAGCATGTTGATGGCAATATGGCTTGTAATGTAGCTTATAAAAGTGTTAAGTACATGCATTATATTGGCTATGGAATTAGCTTATAATGGCTATGAAATTGGCTTATAATGACTATGAAATTGAAGGAATACACCTTGAGAATGTATCTTTGAAATGGTTAAAAAGGTTGGACTAAAATAAGTGGCTATGACCTAAATTAATTACTTAAAAAGTGGCTTTAAATGAACTATGTAATTGAACATTTACTTGTGCCTTTAGGGCTAGATTTGAGATGTATGAAGGAATGGCAATTATGCTTATTGGTTGGCGTTAGAAGTGGCCTAGATATGTTTGGCTTTAGGCCTATGAATATGCTTAAAAAGATGTTGAAAATTGTGTTAAAATTAGACCTAAAATAGTCCCAGAAATATGTCTTGAAAAGGGGTCGAAATAACCTGTAACTATCTAGTTGACCATTACCTAAACCAAAAATGTCATTGGATATAAAGTGTTAATTTCCTGAGTATTAGTGTTGTGATAAATTATAACGTGTTAAACCTTGAATTTTGGTAATAGCCAAAATAAATATTAATTTTGTATTTTTACCCAATAAAACCAAAATGTGGCTACACTAGACTAGCTGCAAAATAAATTGTGAGATAAAATTTATAACTGTCTATTATTGGAATTTAAATATTATAAGAATATTTTTGGTTAATAAATAAACTTAAAATGAGCTACTTGGCCTATTAGTTAGACACCCACTAGATCGGTTGACCGGTCAACTTAGGGTTTTACAACTGATAGTTGTTAGATGTTCAGGCAGTAAATTTTATTGGTGGCAGGAGAGGTCTATGAGCTAATCTCCATTATGTCACCTTGATGTTGAGATCTTATTTGCAACTGGAGAGGCCTACGGGTTGATCTCCATTATGTCACATTTCTAAAGATTGTTAATTGTGGCTGGGGAGGCCTATAGGCTAATCTCCATTATGTCACATAGATGTTATTTACTTATGTCTAGAGAGGTTATGGGTTGATCTCTATTATGGCACACATGTTGATGTAATGGCGTAGGTCCAAAATAGGGACCACTGCACTAGATTATTTTCCCTCTAGATCCAATGTTTTTAAGTGTCATCTTCCTAGTCGAGCCAGTTAATTAAATTAAGTGAATAATCAAAATGACCATGGAAATAAAAACTAAGCATAATTGGTTAAATTTTTTGAGAAATTGACGAAATATAGGCAAAAGGGCATTTTGGTCATTTTACACATGTGTTGTCAAATAAATTGATTAATGTAAAGTATGTATGCTATGAATGTAATAACTACTTTAAATAATTTATGTGAGTCAAAAAGGCTATTTCATGAATTATAAATGCCTTGGCGGTATTTTAGTAATTTGGCACTATGTTATAGAAATTGAATCAAATAATAAGGTAAATATAGTTATTAAACTGCATAGGTATGAAAAGGATATAATGCCAAGATTTAAATGCTTTAAGTTCACCACTGAGTATCTTATATAGTTAGCGTACCTATTTTGGTGCGCAGGTACTCAAAAGTGGAACCCTACCTCATAAAGCGTGTCGATAAGAGTTCAGAGGATACTTGTGAAGAATAACAAAGTAATTGATGTATAGTTTTGATATCCATATACCTAGGTGGGAATTGGGTAGAAATCATGTATTTAAGCTTGTATATGTGATGTATATAAGTAAGCATAAACTATTGATGTAAAATAAAATAGCTATATATATTTCCTTGTGAATGTATGTTTAAGAATGGTGGTTGTTAATGATGGAAGTTGAAGGCTCTATATATATATATATATATGCATGCTTTTATCTATGGCCTGAAGCTTATGTTTGCTATGTGATAGTTGCTGATGTTAGGAAGAGAATAAGGGACTAGATAGGTTTGGGAGTTATGAAATGTTTATAAAAGTGTTTAAATAGGTTTTAAATTTTTTGGATAGAACCTAAACAGCCATTATGCTATCGAAATTTCTAAGATTTTTTGGACAGACCCGTAATTACATGAGCTTAACATCCTTTTTGTGATTACAACTTGAATAAGATATGAAACCAAAGAGAAATTAATTTAGGAATAAAGTATGTTAAACTGTGGTAAAGTACTACAAGTTATATAAAAAGTGCTAGTGGCCAATATTAGGACAAGTGACCTAAGAGTGTGTGCATCACCTATAGGGTTTCTTAAGGAATCTAGTAAAGGGTGTCACACACCTGATGTTAATGAATTGAGAAAGCAAATATTACATAAGGCATATGAAGCTCTATATGCTATGCATCTAGATAGTACAAAAATGTACCTGTACTTGAAACCTTATTACTAGTGGTCAGGAATGAAGAGAGATATGGAAAATTATATAGCAAAATGTTTAACCTATTAGTAAGGCTGAGCATCAAGTTCCATCTGGATTGTTACATCCTATAGTAATACAAGAGTGGAAATAGAAGAAGATCACTATAGACTTTGTCAAAGGACTGGCGATGACCAGAAGAAAATGTAATATTGTATGGGTAATAGTGGATAGACTGACTAAGACAACTTATTTCATTCCAATAAGAATGGATTATTCAATAGATAAGCTAGCACAGTTGTATGTAGATGAGATTTTGAGATTACATGGAATACCAATAACCATAATTTTAGATAGAGATCATCACTTTACTTCCAAATTCTGAAAGAAGTTACAAGATACTTTGGGAACTCGATTAGCCTTTAGTACAGCTTTCTATCCACAGACTGATAGACAGTCAAAGCGAGTAATACAAGTACTGAATGACATGTTACATAGTTATGTGATTAAATTTAAAGAAAGTTAGGATCAATACTTATCACTAGCTGAGTTGGCCTATAACAACAACTATTAGGCTAGCTTAGGCATGGAAAATGTGCAAAACTCCACTTTGTTGGAGTGAAGCTAGTGAGAATAAACTTATGGGATCAGATTTGGTCAAGGATGTAGAAGAGAAAGTGAGAGTATTAAGAGATAGATTGAAAGCTGCCATTAATCAATAGAAGTCGTATGCTGACATAAAAAGAATAGATATTGAGTATGAAATTAGTGATAGAGTATTCTTAAAAGCATCTCCATGGAAGAAGATCCTCATATTTGGAAAGAAAGGGAAATTGAGCACAAGTTCATCGGTCCATACAAGATTATAGAGCGTGTGGGACCAATAGCTTATCTACTAGCATTACCATTAGAATTGCAACAAATAAATGATGTATTTCACGTATCGATGTTTAGATGATATCGATCTGATCCTTTTAATGTCATATTTATAGAAAAAGTACAAGTATAGTCAGATTTGATATATGAAGAGGAACTATTACAAGTGTTAGCTAGAGAAATCAGAGAATTGAGAAAAAAAAAACCATACCACTGGTAAAAGTGTTGTGGAAGCACCATAACACAGAAGAGACAACATGAAAGAGCGAGGAACAAATAAAAGCACAATATCCACAACTATTTTCCTTAGGTAATTTTGAGGACAAAATTTCTTAAGAGGGAAAGAAATGTAATGTTTGTGAAACTCAGTTTTATAAATAGTACTTTTGAGTCACAAATAGTGTTCCCGAGACGTCAGGGGACTACAAGATGGCCTATAAGGGCAAGTACTGCCCACAAAACTTTGACGGGACATAAAATGATGAAAATGAAATAATTAAAAGATTTAGCAAAACCAATAAATCATAATAGGCTATAAACTAGTGAATAGTGATATTAGTTGGGTTTGTGCCAGGAATGGTTCAGGATATGCCTAAATGGTCTTAAAAATGGCATACCTTGAAGGTCAAAAATTCTAATGAGTCTATTAGAGAAACAATTTTAATATTTAGAGGTTGTTTATTATTTAATCAAAATTTTTAAATTTTATGAGTGAATAGTAACCTAAGTTGACTATGGAATTTTGACCCGAGATTTTATGGGACCCTTAATAGGCTTAATTAAGAATTTTTGGCATTAAAATCAATATTTTTAGAGGTGTTGAAAAATTAAAATGAATTTTCAAATTTTTAAAGAAAATCGAGAAAAAATAGATCGAAACACCTACACGTTAAGTGATCGGGGCCCACAGGCCATGCATATAATTAGGCTAGCACATGTGGGAAGCCTATATATGCCAAAAAGTTGTTTTCTCCTCCTTTTTTCCCCCTAATGGCTGATGCCATTTGTGCCTTTTCTCCCCTCAACTTTTTCCTTCTTCAATTCCTCAAATTCTCCACCAAATCTCACATATAATAAACCAATTAAGCCATTACAAGTGGTCAAAGTGAAAAAAAAGGCTTGAGGAGGGAGAATTTTACACTTGGTGAATAGTGTCACCAAGAAAAGTAAGTGGTTAAAGTTTAATTTTTATTTTTGATATGAAGACTAGGATAGATTTTAAGGTTAAATATGTAACTAGAATTTAATTTGGAATTATATTGGATTTTTAAGGAATTTTCTAAGGTGAGATGTAATTATGTGTAGGAAAAGAGACCATTCAAGGAGACAAAGGCAAGAGCAAGCTTGAATTAGGTAGAAAGTGGTGAAAGGTAAGTAAATTTGAGATTAAAATGTATACATATGCATGGTTGTTTGAAAAAGCATGAAATATGTGTATGGAAATGTGAGATTTATATGTCTATAAGTGTAATTGTTCATTATGTTAAATGTACATTAATTGTGTACTTATGTGAAGTAAATAAATGTGAGAATTGAGTGAAAAATGGCCATGAAATGTGATGATCCTATAGTGGCCGAATGGTGCTTTATAAGTGTGTAAATGTGTATTGAAGAAATGAATTTGTTAATGGCATGTTTGTGATGCAAAAATGGACTTAAAGTTGTGTATGTGATGACATGAAACAATATTAAGAGAATTAGTGTTATTTGACATAAATTTAGTGTTATGGAATCATGTGCATTTTTGAGTGCGCAAATGAATAATTATGTAGCATATATTATATAAGTAAATGAGATGAATAAATGATTTTTGATGATGAGAAAAGATTGAATATGTGAATGATAAAGTGATCATGAAGACCACCTAAAAATGTGATTACGATAAGTAGTCATAAAATGACCAAATGAATAGTAAATTGTGACATTAAATGTCATCAAATGACCATTAACTGAATGGAAAATAAAAATGGGAATTTAAGGCCCATATAGTTAGACACCCATTGGATTGGTTGATAAGTCAACTAGGAAATTACAAAGCTATTAAGGTTAAGTCAAGTCAATTATTATCATTGCATTATTGTTATGGACGAGTGCAGTCATTGAGGTTCTTTTAGAGCCACATTATGATAGCATAGGTACAGTCGTCGAGGTTCATTGAGAGCCATTGTATGATACCTCAAGTAAAACTATTGAGGTTCATTAAGAGCCACTATACAGTAGGTAGGTGCAGCTACTGCGATCCAAAATATGAGCCATTACACAATTTGCTTTCTATTGTCCTCTATCCTTAGGTGTAGTCTATTAGTATGGACCATATTAAATCTAAGTCATATAATGAGAAATTTAAGTATGTTATGAAATGAAAAGTGATTGGCTTGTAAGAATGAAAACATATCAGTTTAACATGTATTTTGTTGTATATAACCTATAATTGTCTGTTAAACATTTAAACTACTACATATTATCTATAATTGCATGACTACCTTTGTGTGTGTGTATATGTATATTATGTTTTCTCAAGTTCACCACTAAGTTATACTCAGCGTATCATTATTCTGATGTAAATGTAAAGGAAAATGAGTATGGGAAGAGTTAAGCCTCTGTAGTAGGAGAGTATTTTTAAGGTATAGTACTTTATCTGGTTTTAGTCTGTAATCAAGTGTGTAATCATGTATAACTAGAATATTAGTTGGGTAGGATAATAAAAGTGAATGTAGTTATAAACCATGTCATGTAACTAGTACAAGAAAGAGAAAGATAAATACATGTCTATAATGTTATGTATAAAAGTTTGAGTGATGTTGTCTATTGTTTCTATTTTCTAATGGGTTTAAGACCCTGTGATGCCTATTATAATTGTAATGCATGTGCAATGATTGTATATTTGTGAATGCTGAGTTAAGAGGACCAGGTGGGTCCATATTAGTGTGAAGGGATGACTATTATATATAGAAGTATGATTTTCTTTACAAGAAAAATTTTACTTTTTAACTCGAGTAGCTGTTATGCTATCTAATTTTCTAAAAAATGTTTTTCGAATGAAATAGAAGTTTTTGATGATGTATTATGACTAATAAAATGATACTATAAAGAAAGATTTGAAAATAATAGTGTGATATGTTAATTATATTAAAAACGCTAAGTGTTAAATGAACGAAATCCAAAGGTAAGTTCAGGATGGGTGACCATATGGGAAGTAGCATTCTTATCTGGTTTCTTCAAGAATTTGATAAGGGTATTACATTTTTATTATGAAACCAATGATATCCCATGATTAATTAACATGTGAGGTGATGATATCTAATCCCCACATCAATTATAGAAGTAAGTTAACATTTTAAATTATTTTAATAATATTTTAATAATTCATAGAAAAATTGTAAGCATACTTACTTTCTAGAATTGATGACAATGTCCACATAAACTCCTTTTCATAAGGGTTAAGGTCTGCACAAACTAATTATTTAAATATGTATATAATATGAGGTTCATATTGACTAATGTTTGATAATAGTTTTATATTCATCTTTTATATTATATTTTAATGCTTATTTAATGTCAAACATATGTTTCATCTATATTAACCAATATAGCATATCATTGATATGTAATTATATCAAATAGGCCCTTTAATACATTATAATAATTTTGATCATCATTATACATGTAAATTACATTCTAGAATTAATGTCAAGTCCACATGGACTCTCTTTCACCAGAAGTGCAGTCCGTGCGAACACATGTTTTGAAAGTTTGTGTTTTATATATGGTCTATATGGATTTATTTATATTAAACTTGTTTGTGTTCTTCTTTCCATGATTAATCATTTCAACCATCATCTCATTTATGATAATTATTCGTGTATATTCAGTAATTATTTATCTCTATATGTATATCTTTAACATGTATTATCATCATCTCATTTTATATTCCTATTAGGTCCTCAAGGACCATTGTTTGCATTACTAATTACTTTATTTGAGTTGTGTAAGTTTGGTCATTCATATTGGAAATGTGTCTGCAAAGATGTATGCAAGGCACATATGAAGTCTGTGCGGACCTACTTAGGAGGCTTATATAGTCTACACAGACTTGGTGATGTAGAAGCAAGGCTAATTGTTTATTTCTTATTTATTTATTTTGTTTTTGTGTCTTTAAATTATTTTTCTTTATTTTGGGTTGTAATAAGTAGTTTAATTAAATTGTTTTACATGTAAAATTCTAAATTCACATCAATGATTTTTTTACCTAATTAACTAGTGTTTTCTTAATGAAATGGTTTGATTTTTCCTTAATAAAACTCACATAAAAATGTAATTTAACAAAGGCCAATCTCCTAGAGATGGAAGTTAGGTAATTACTACCAATTCCTATGAAATTATGGGTAATTAAAACTACAACCAATGAATAACTCAACTTATAGATGTATAATTTATGCTGCTACTTTATTACATATTCTAATTATTGTAATTTATTTTTCTTTATATGCAAAGTGATATGTGTGCTTTACAAATTATTTTACTTGCTTACATGATATAAGATTGATAAACATTAAAATATAAAGGAATATATATTGTTAAGGCATAAATAAGATCTGATTTGAAACTTACTAGGCAAAAGATTAGAGGTCCTAGTGTAAAGCCAAGTGGCAACTCCTAACAAAACTGTCTTATCCTTATTACATAAATTCTATAAGAATACATATTTCTCAATTCATCCTTTATATTTTATTATTCAAATTTATTTATTTACAACAAATATATAGTTGATGTATGTATATATATATATATATTATAGAGTTTATTATAATATTATCTAAGTAAGGTAAATGGAAATAAAAAGGAAATTAGATTATCGACAATAAATTATATAGGAGTTTAATAAGTAATTAAATAATATAGAATAACTATGCATAAATTATTATGTGATGAAAGTGGCTAGAGTTCAACTAAAAATGTAACTATAAAAGAGATTATGTGTTATATATTATCATATGTACATGATATGTGTTATTATATTCTCATATGTATATGACCTTTAAAATATTTTAACACGATAAGTTGTATATGTATAGAAACATGCTAAGTTGAATGATAAATTGTAATAAAGAATTTTAATTAAACATGTTATCTAAAAGCCTACATAGTGTATTATAGTACACAATAAGTTGGCTAATTAACTAAGGAACCACCATTTATTACCATGGCTTATCATTTGCACTACGATAGTTACCATTTAATAGGGGAGTGCTATTCCCCATACATGTCACATAGACACTTTGTTGTCATACATACTTACATGTCCCCCTATTCTAGTGATAATAGATGTTATAGGATTATTAGGGGCACAAATTGATGATAATGAAAAGACATAAAATAATTAAAATAGATATTAAAAATATGATCTGCATAGAAATAGGTAATTTATAAAACTTATAATAATTAATTTATAATTGATATTTAATATAAACTTTATAAAAGTATATCTAGATGGAATTAAATTGTATAAGAGCTTCTATAAGGAATATAATAGTAATAAGATAACATAAGAGATTATATAAAGTATATATAGTAATTAAATGATAGTTTAAAGATTTATAAGTATAAGGCTATTAATGGATTTTAATAATTACAAACTCTTAAGGCAAAAATAGGTAAAAATTAAACAATATATGTTTGTGCATAGAAGAAGACAACATACTAATACATGGTAATTATATGATAGCAATATCATAAGCACCCAAGTTTTAGGGCCATGATGATAGCCAGGATAGCCTTAAGCAATAAGATAAGTAGCTTGAAACAGTAGTCCACATAAACCATTAAAGAGCAAGTCTACACGGACTTGCATAACCCAAGGTCTATAAAAAACCAATAGGTAGCAAGCCTATATGCATTTACTATCTCAAAGTTTATATGGATTAATAAAAAGCTATCCTAGAGAACCAAAGCCCATGGCATAGGGTCTGCTAGGGCAACCAAAACCCCAGGTCAACACGAACCTATAAACCTAAACCTTGGTCTATATGAACTTTGTTCTAAAAGGCTTCCAAGATTTAGATATTACTATTTGGACTCTAATTCC
Source organism: Hura crepitans (assembly GCA_948208565.1). Classification (NCBI taxonomy): domain Eukaryota; kingdom Viridiplantae; phylum Streptophyta; class Magnoliopsida; order Malpighiales; family Euphorbiaceae; genus Hura; species Hura crepitans. Next base: position 5,986 of record CANXYI011226348.1, on the reverse strand, counting down.
TAATCTTATTAGAACTCCCTTTCTTCTGAATGAGGGAACCTCCTTAAATCTCTATAAATTCCCCTTTTATCAACCAAATTTAGAGCCACTAGTTATCAAGAGTTTAGAAGAAAACTCTACCCTAAGATTCACTCTACTAGTCCTAAGCCATCACCAAAATACTATTTTCTTCTAAAACTCAACATTTGCCTTATTTCTTATAGCTGCTATTTAAGTAAGATTTGAGGCTTCCTTTTTAACCTTTTTGTTCTTCTCATTCTTTTAATTATTTTATTCTTTAATCAAGAATCTCTTGATATTAATTGACATGTGAGGTGGTCTAATGTAACCTCTGTGTCTGTAACACTCGAAAAATCCCAAGGTTATGAATAATGAATCTCAGGGTTATGAATAGTGAATCATGTGATGTGAGCAAGGTTTAGTTTTACTGATCAAGGGTATATGTTACAAATAGACTATAGATGTAGTTTGGTATGGAAATAAGAATATTTGATTGGTTAATGACTGATAACATGTGTGCTTGTGAATGGTGCTTTTCTAGGTAAATAGTACTTTCCAAGACCTAAGTCACACTAATGTTATAGGATAAAAACATTAATTATAAAAAAAATTTAGTAAAATTTGAAATGTAATGAAGTTATTAAGATGGTTAAAAATAAAAGTAAATTTTTATGGCAGTGTTTTATGAATAGTAACATAATTAAAGCTAAATATTTTATTTTTGCTCAGATGGACCAGTAATACCACATCTAAGGCTCAAATATTCTATAGAGCATAATGAGATAGGAATTGGCATTTTTTAACATCAAGAAGTAGTTTATAAAAAAATCAAGCAAAGTTTAAAGCATTGGTTTTAATTGAATTTTTGAAGTTTCTGAGTTTGATTTTTTCAGGGCTTTTAACAAATAATATGCATAGTTATTTAGGACAATAATATATGATAATTGATGAAGGAGTTGAAGAACATAATTTAAAGTGGTGTAAAAAGAAGTTTATAGGCCTTTGGATCAATTTCAAGAATTGATCTTAACCATTGATTAAAGTGTATATAAAGATAAAAATCTAACCATTGCAAAGCCAATTTAGGTAGCAACTCCCTTTCTCCTTCTATTCTTCTTATGTGAACTCTATTAATGAAGTTCCTAACCATCATAAACCATTTTTCCACCAAATTTCCTTTTATTTCTATCATAATTCCTTAAATTAAATACCTAAATCACCTCCCCACACCATTAGATACATGATTAAAGGTTGAAATTATAGAAATTTGGAAAAAAAGCTCATGGATGAATAGTGCTACTTTTAAGCATAACTGATTTTATTTATAGTTTTATATCTTTATATTATGCTCTGAGGTCCCAATGAGGCATATATGTGATCAAATTGATTTTTAGAAGCATAATATATTTATTATGATTTTGTTTTTTTGCATAAAAGGTGTACATTTGAAGAGTAAGAAGAAAGAGACGAGGGGAAATGGCTAAAGAAAGCTTATGATGGCTTGAAGAAGTCCTTTGAGCATATTTGCTATGTGTATCCAATAATATAATGCTTGTTTGAAATTGCATGGTTAAAGTGTTTATGTTAGTGTAATGCAAAGGTTACAAAAAGAAAAGTGTATTTCCAAATTCTATGGCAATGTTAAGAAAGATTTGAAAGATTACGTAGCTTAAGAAGTAGTAGTTATATCATTTGTATTGATGATCATAAACTATGCTAGAGTTCTTGGATAGTTAGGGAATTGATATGACCAAACCAATTTATATGTAAAATGATGTATATGGCATGGAAAATTGAGTTATATAATGAGTGTTATTGTGTGTATGAGTAAAGTATAAGTTAGGATGGTAAAATGAGTTAATATATAAGTGGTGTGTGTGAGTTGATGGAATGATGTTTGCTAAAGTACCTTAAAATTATGTGGATGTAATGACATATAAATAAAAGGTCAGATGAAGAGTTATGAAATTGAAGTATATATCATGTAATTGACACAAAAATGAAATAATAATATTAAAATGGAACTATGAATATTTTAGTTACTTAATTTATATGAGTTAGTTAGATGTAAGTGAGTGTTAAATGTATGAAATTAGTAGATATAGTATATGATGTTTTAAAAAGGCAAAGCTACTAAGGAAAATTAAGTTATATTACATAAATTAGAGTGTAATGTATGCATGTGTAAAGGTAACATGTTATTATGATAATGTGATATGTAATTGAGTGATAATGTAAAGTGGTGAGGTTTATGTTATCTTAACTAGAATTTGTAATGCCCAAATGAGATATGCATTAGGTTGCTAAGGTGTTATGAGTCATGCATGAGTAGAGTATGTATATATGTTTGGTAAAAGTAAGGCATATATAATTATAAATAATGTATTAGATATTATATGTATGTTGATATACATATATTGGTAACTATGATTGAACTGAAACTGTGTATATAAGGATGAAAAATATAATGGCATGATAAGTATAAAATGGTCGAATGATTGAAAGATAAGGTGTAGGTGCCTAGAGCATTCACTAGAAAAGGGATATGGGTGCTCTAAGCACTCACTAAAAGAGAAATATGAACTGGTTAATTTAAATACAATATAAGACTTGAATTTACTGTAATTATAAAGTAATGTGCTTATGATATTGATAATGCATGAAATATGATAGTGATATGAGTAAAATGATAAAGGATATTAGTTACCCCATTTGGTCACTTGTTGGCCAAATGACCTGTAAAACTTACAAAACTACTTTAAACAAGTAAAACCTAATAAATAATGGTGATGGCTCATATGATTAGACAACTTAGTCTGGATAGGTTAGCTAGTTAACTAGAGATAAATAGCAGCTACTATAATACTCTAGTGCCTTCTAGGCTAGTGTAGCAACCATATAAGTCCAGATGGACTACTACACATATTTAGGTTGGTGTAGCAATTGTATAGGTCTAGATGGGCCACTACACATATCTAGGCTGGTGTAGCAGATGTGTAGGTCCTGTAAGGCCACTACACAATCTTAGGCTTGTGTAGCAACCATATAGGTTCAAATGGGCTATTACACACCCATAACCTCTATGGTCCAGTATAGCCTCTAGGGCTAGATAGTTTTGTTATCCAATTTTAGGTGCATGTCTTTTAAGTATTGGCAAAGAAAAAAGGGAATTGTGTTTCAAAATAACTATAAAGAGATACCAAAGAAAGGTTAAAACATAATATAATGGCAAAGTGGTAAAAACATGTTTTTCAATTATAATTGACATATTATATATATGTAGGGTTTTTATTGAATACTAAAGCAAGAACATGAGATGGCTATATACTGATCATGGAAGTTATGAATGTAAAACATACGTATATATATGTTATGAGTAATAAATGTATATCATCTTCCCATGAATAATGTTAAGTCATACAAATATATGTGATACATACGTACCTATGTTTATGACTTAGCAAGTTAATGAGTAATAGATTATATAAATAAATCCTAAGTTGAAATGTGAAGTTTAATGTATGGTAAATTACACAATATACTTAAATAATATTATAGCTAAAATTAGAAGCAATATGGTAAATAGTTTGAAACCATGTATAACAAGAAATAATAGTTAATATGTTAAAAATCTTACAAATGATAAGTGATACATATATATAATTTAAGGATATGATATAAATTACCTATAATGCATTCTTTGGATTAAACACATAACTTATGTGAGATGCATGTTATGTATGTGTTATGAATGTATTATAATTGATAATGTATGTATAAGAATAATATTATTAGATACACCACTAAGCTGCAAAGCTTAGTGCATTATTTGTTTTGTGATGCATAGGATTTTAAGTTTATATGCTCAAGGATATGGCAAGTTAGAGGAGAACATAGAGCTAGAAAAGTAGTTGTTATTAGTATTGTATGTATTCGTTATCTGTATAAAATAGTAGTTTAAAATTGTTTATAAGCTCTCATATGTATCAATTAAAGGCTATAGGCCTGAGTATATGGAGTAAAGGTTGTATATAAAAATATTATGTATGGTTTGAAGATAGATCTATTCTTATATATGTTTAAGTATGGGTACACTTGTCATGCCCAACTTTTCGATCTGATTTACCAAAACATAGAATGAGAATTGGAGTAAACTGTGGTGAATGAAATAGATGTATAGATTGAGTAGAGCCGATTGGTATGAATAGCAGTGTGAAAATCCACTAAGGGACTTAATATTCATTTTCCAAATTATCAAGGGCAATTCTGGAAAAGGGTGGTTTAAGGTTCATTAATAAGTGAAACATATATGTAAGAGAGACAAAATGAAAATAACATGAGAGGAAATATAGTGTGAAAAGAATGAGGTTCGGGACCCGATCACGATAAATAGTGACATCGAGTTGTGAATCGTGCAACTTGAGTCCATTTGGCATTATCATACTAAAAATAAGTATTAATTAAATGATGACATGTGGTGAAATTTGGGAATCATTTGAGGTCATATAAGACATTAAATAAGCAAAAGAAGTTTCAATTGTAATGTCTTTATAAATAGTAACCTAGTTTTAGCTAAATGATAAAATATCTTATTTAAGCTCAGAAAAATCTAAAAATAGCACAATTTTATGCTTAAAAATTCTAAGTCAATGGTATTGAGGTTGGAATTTTTTGACAACCAAAAGTAATTTATTTAAGTTAACTAAAATGGTGATTATTTGGTTCAGTGGGTTTTCCTTAGTAAAAAATTATGAAATTCAAAGGAGGTGCTAATTAAAGAAATTTTGAATTATTAGTAATGAGAAAGGAATTTATTAAAGCCTCTATTATTTAAAGTTGAATTTTTAAGGACCAAAATAACCTAGAATTAATCTCAACCATTTGATTCTTAAGTGGGATGATCATGGCCATTGAAGAGGGGTATATAAAGGGTGGAAACATCTAGAATTAGTGTAAAGAATTATAAGCTTCTTTTTCCTCAAACTCCATAAGTGGCTAAAACCTTCTCCCTCTCTCTTCTACCACAAAATGCTTATGCACCCCCAAATCAAAAGTTTAGAATTCATTTATCACCTTTTTAAAACCAAATTATAATGAGAAACAAGTAAAAGAATAAGAAATTTGAGAGATTCAAGGTTAGAGAAAGTTAGGTTTTCTAAATCCATAAAGTGATAAGTTAGGTATTTTCAAGGTTTAATAATTTTTTTATGTTATTTTATGTGCCAAATTAAGTGATTCTAGCTTAAATTTGGAGTTTAGAGCTAGTAGGAATTTTTTATGAATTTTTCTAATGGAAATGCATTATGTTTGTAGTGATTTTTGGATGTGAGCATAGGATTATCAAATTCAAGGTGTGGAGGGCTATTTTGGATGCAAATGAGACCATTTGTATTCAATGAAATATACACATGTGTGTGAGATTGATTAATTAAAGTGTCTATGAGTGTTGTATGGAAATGCTCGATTTTATGGTTTTATGTGATGTTTGAGTCATGCCTATGATATAATTAAGTTAATTTAATATGTTTAACATGAATTATTTATGTAAAAAGTCAAAATGAATGAGTTGAGTAAGTTGATCATATATGGCCAAATGGTATGTTGTTTATGTTAGTGATGGATTTCTTGAATTTGTGTATGTATATATGAAATTATAGGTATTTAATGGTATATAATGAATAATGGTAGGATTAATATAAGGTGTAATTGAATATAGTATAAAAAATGAATTTAATATGTGTATGTGAAGTATGGTATAATAAATTTATAAGTATTTGTAAATTTGTTTAGGTTGTTGTTAATATGAATTATGGTATATTTAAGTTTAAGTTAATAAGTGGTGATAATGTATTTAAATAATGGCTATAAATGGTACTAATTATAATATGGACAAGTTGATTAAATGCCTAAAATTGATGTATATGGTATGCATAATTTAGGTTTAATAATATATTTATACTAATAAATTATAAAAAGATTAATTTAG
>CANXYI011226285.1:0-11768 GCA_948208565.1 Hura crepitans | reverse complement strand
GTTAATTATTTTATTTTTCCTTATGGATTGTAATTAATTAAAATTTTTGTTGTAAAATTTCCTTTTATTTTAATTTGTTGTAATTATTATTGATTTTTATTTTATTTTAATTTGTAATTACTAATTTGTAATTAATTATTATTTTTATGTTAATTTGTAATTATTAGTGATGAATTTGTAATTATTAATTTATTATTCTTTTTTTTCATTTTCTTGTAATTAATCATCATTTTTTTACCTATATTAATATTTTATTATTGATTTCTTTTTTTCTTTTTTACTACTTGTATTTTAATTTTATTTATGGTAATTAATCTTACCACGATTATAATTATTTATTATAATATCATTTTTCATATTGCCGTAACAATCAAAATAGGTAATAAATTTAAATAATATATGTATTTATCAAATATAATACCTATTATTTTATTGAGCAATACATAATCACTCACCCTCCTTATGTTCTTTAAAGCCAGATGAAAATGGATATCTACACCACTGACCAGAAGCAGATGTGATGTTGTGTGGGTGATAGTTAATAAATTGATGAAGACACCTCATTTTGTACCAATAAGGATGGATTATTACTTAGAAAAGATGGCTCAATTATACATTGATGAGATTGTGCGATTACATGGAGTACCAGTAGCCATCATTTTAGATTGAGACCTGAGGTTCACTTCTAGATTTTAGAAGAAGTTACAAGAAGCATTGGGTACTCGATTGACATATAGCACATCATTTCATCCTCAAATAGATGGACAATTGAAATTGGTGATATAAGTTTTGGAAGATATGTTGTGTAGTTATGCAATAGAGTTCAGAGGCAACTGGGATCAATATCTATCATTGGCTAAGTTTGCATACAACAATAGCTACTAGGCCAGCTTAGGAAAGGCACCTTATGAAGCATTATATGGTAGAAGGTGTAGAACTCCCCTTTATTGGAGTGAAGTGGGGGAAAGTAAGATTGTCGAATCCGACTTGATTACAGATGCAGAGGAGAAAGTCAAGATAATAAGAGACACATTGAAAGTCACCTCAAATTGACAAAAGTTATATGCTAATTTGAAATGGCGAGAGATCGAGTATAAAGTCGGTGATCGAGTATTTTTGAAATTGTCACCGTGGAAGAAGATGCTTAAATTTGGTAAGAAGGGAAAACTCAGTGCTAAATTTATTAGGCCCTACGAGATCATAGAATGTGTGGGACCTTTGGTGTACAGACTAGCATTACCACTTGAGCTACAGCAGATCCATGATGTCTTCCATGTATCGATGCTAAGGTGATACAAATCAGATCCTTCGCATATGATATCTATAAAGGAGATATAAGTACAGCTTAACTTGACATATGAGGAAGAATCGATACAAATTCTATCTAAGGAAGTAAAGCAGCTGAGGAACAAATCCATTCCCTTAGTGAAGGTGTTATGGAGGCACCACAACACAATAGAAGTTACCTAGGAGAGAGAAGAATAAATGAAGGCACAATACCTGTAACTCTTCACATCAAGTAATTTCGATGATGAAATTTCTTAAGAGGGGAAGAACTATAATGCTCTTAAGTCCAAGTTTCATGAACACTACTTCTTTAGCATGAATAGTGTTCTTTGTGGGTTGAGGCACTTTAATAAGGCTAGAAAGAGGCGTATTGGTCAAAAAATTTTGACAAGCTAGAAAATGGACAAAATGAAAGAATTTAAAATTTTAATAGAACTAATAAATCATTTCAGGTCAAGAACTAGTGAATAGTGAGATAAAATGAGGTTGTGCCGGGATAGCCTCGGGATGTGCCTGGATAGACCCAAAAATATCAAACCCTGAATCTCAAAAATTCAAATCTACATGATGGTGAAGGAATTTTAATTTTTTGAGGTCTTTTAGTATTTATTCTGAATATTTTATTCTAGCAGGTGGTGGAGAAAAGGGTGTTTTCACACCCTAGGTATGTGGCATAAACTCAATTTATGTATGTCATGTGATTTGGCATGAATATGTATGTGTAAATGTGTATGAAAATGCAAATTCTTAGTGTTAGGCATGACATTAATGTGAATTGATAAGGTGATTATGTTAATGAGGTAAAAAAAGAACCTTGTATGCATGAATTGAATGAAAGAAATAAAGTGTATGTGTGATGTATGGCCGAAATGCATGTGCATGTAGGTATGGTATATATGTTTATGTGTATGACATGTTAGGCATAGCATTGACATGCAAATAAGGTGTAGAAATGGTGCTAGGAATGTGAATAATAATAATGAGAAGTATGAAATGTTAGCATGTAAAAATGGTGATCTAAATTGGGATGTAATGGAAACATGAGGAATGGTACACGAAATGGTGTTTATATGTACACTGATGTTGGCAACATCAGAATGAGTGGAACAATAATGAGTATGAGGTACAATGACTAAAGAAACATAGAAGTTGTGGTGATATACTCAGAGATATAGAATGTAAGATCTTAGAAAATGACCAAATGAATAGTAACCTACTCGTAAAATCACCAAATGAATAGTAATTTTGCGACAAAAGACTAAAAATGTAAACTTATGTGAAATGCCATGTAAAATGGAATTTAATATTGTGATTGACATGAAGTAAAGTGAAAAGTAATTATAAATGGCATAATTAAGTAAGGAATAGTGAATTGGCCCATCAGTTAGACACCCACTGGATGGGTTGATTAGTCAACTAGGGAGTTAGCAGCTGCTAGGTAGTTTTGTCCTTTTAGGACTAGTGTTGTATGTTGGATGAGACAGGTGCAACCACTAAGGTTTTGAGATTGAACCCTGCACACTTGGGTATTGGTAGGTCCACTTGGGCTAATCCCTACTACCCATAGGCTATTTGTTAATATTGGGAGGTCCCATGAGGCTGATCCCTGTTATCCACCTATATTGCTTTGGAGATATGACTTAGGGTATTAGGAGATCCCACAGGGCTGATCCCTACTATCCCACTTATAGATATTGGGAGGTCTATGGGTTGATCCCTATTATTTACTAGTTTGGTATTGTGAGGTCTACAGACTGATCCCTGCTATTAGGCTAAGTAGGTGTAGCTACTAAGGTCCAAAATGTAGGCCACTACACAGGATAGATCCTGCTATTTGGTGTCTTTAAGTGTTGTCGATCTATTATAGGCCTAAGCTATATTAAGCTTAACCATGATAATATTATATGAAATTAGAATTGGTAATTGAAATGCTGCATGGATTGAATTAGTTTAATAGGAGAAATGGTCTATGATTGATTACTTGCATAATAAGGCATTAGGAGACATGATATATAGAATGGCATCTAGTATGATATCTTGCATGAATATGACTGAAATAGCTATGCATGTGTGTACATAACCTCATATGTGTGTCTGCATGTATGACATATCTTTATTGTGTCTATTCCACCACTGAGTGTATACTCAACGTGTTTGTGTTTTAATGCGCAGGCTATAGACGAGGTAGCAGTCTAGTTTCAATGATGCTAGTGTAGCTGACCTTGAGTTGTTCTTGGTATATTTTTGTACTTTTGTAGTTTTGTTAGTGAGTCGCTCATGTATATTGGGTATAGAATTAGTTAGTGTATGTATATTATAAAACTTAGATAGTTGAATTGAATGGCTGTAGAAACCTGACTTTTGATGGATATATGTATATACTTCTGTTTGAGTACTGTGAGTTTGAGACCCTATGATTACTATGTGATTTTGATGTTGTTGATGTTTTTAGGGTACTAGAAGGTTCCAAAAGTTGAGTTTTGTATATTGGGAATGTTATATAAGTGTTTTTCTTACAAGAAAATTTTTGGTTTTTCACCCTAGTAGCCGTTATGCTGCCTAATTTCTTGTAAAATGGATAATAGACATACACTAGAATTTTATCAGACTAAAATAGGTAGTAATAAAAGGTTACACATAAATAAACACTAAAAAGTCAAGATAGGTCAAAGTTGGTCCGAGTGAAATAGGAGTTAAATGAATGAACCTTGGAGAAATCTTAGGTTAGGTGACCTATGAGAAGTGGCACCTTTTGTCTATTTGCTTTGGGAATGGGCAGAGGGTATTACAAAATGACTCCTAAAAAGATTATCATAGGCTTGTGAGTGTTATGAGTTCAATCCAAGAGGGGAAGCCTACTGAGCATGAGATTAAGAGTGATGATTGTCTTTATTACTAAGACTGAATATATGTTCTAGATGTGGAAGAGCTAAGGAAGCAAATTTTATAGGAAGCTCATAGTGCTCCGTATGCTATGCATCTTGGTAGCACTAAGATGTAGTGGGATTTAAAACTTATTTCTAGTGGCAAGCGTGAAAAGAGATGTGTTAGAGTTTATGACCAAATGCCTTACTTGTTAGCAAATGAAGGTAGAGTATCAAGTTCCTTTTATATTGCTTCATCCTATAGCAATTCCTGAGTAGAAGTGGGATAGAGTCACTATGGACATTGTAGTCGATTCACTTATGACAAGAAGCAAATGTGATTTGACTTAGGTTGTGCTAGATCAATTAACCAAGATTGCGTATTTCATACTAGTTTAGATGGACTACTTTTTAGAGAAGTTTGCTGAGTTATATATTGATGAGATTGTTAGACTACATGGAGTGCCTACTTTTATTATATCAGATCGAGACTTGAGGTTTATGTCAAGGTTTTGAAAGAAGCTTTACAATACTTTAGGCACTCATTTAAGTTTCAATATGGCATTTTGTCCTCAGATCAATGGTCAATTAGAAAGAGTCAGTTAGGTAACTTCTGATACTTGAGTGATTTCGATGTTAAGTTATGTATGATATTTTAAAGCATACTTGATAGGTACTTGAGGATATTATGGGAAGTTGTGCTATCAAATTTAAGGGAACTTAGGATTGCTACCTTTTCTTAGTAGAATTTACTTGCAACACCAATTATCAAGTAAGCTTAGGAATGGCTCTTTATAAAGCATTGTATGGAAAAAAGTGTAGAACTCCCTTATAGTGGAATAAGCTAAGTGAGGCTAAGCTTATAGGGCTAGATTTGATCAAGGATGCTAAAGAAAAGGTGAAAATCATTAAGGATAGATTCAAGGTAGCTTTAGCTAGATAGAAGTTTTATGTAAACTTGAAGAGAAGAGATGTTCAGTATAAAGTGGGAGACAAAGTGTTCACTTTGGAAGAAAGTACTACAGTTTGGCAAAAAGGGCAAGTTAAGTCTAAGGTTTATTGGTCCATACGAAGTGACTAAATGTGTAGGGCTAGTAGACTAAAAGACTGGCTTTGCCTTTTGAACTTCAACAAATACACGATGTCTTTCATGTGTTTATACTTTGAAGGCATAGATCATATGCCTCACATTTTTTGTCAATGAGAGAAGTAGAGATACAACTTTATTTGTCTTGTGAAAAGAAACCAATAAAGATCATAGCTAGAAAAGTGAAAGAGTTGAGGAATAAGACAATGCCTCTAGTAAAAGTGCACTATAGATATCATAGTATGGAAGAAGCCACCTAGGAGAGTAAAGCTTAGATGAGAGAGCAATAACCTCAATTATTTAGACCATGTAATTTTGAGGAAGAAATTTCTTTTAAGAGGGGAAAAATATAATGCTAAAAAATCCCAAGGTTATGAATAGTACTGCCCGAACATGAATAGTATTCTCAAGACTTAAGGTGCACTAAAGTGACCAAGTGGAAGCATTAATTATAATAAAATTTTGGATAAAATTTAAAGTGAAAATGAAGTCATTTAGATGGTTAAAAATGTAAGTTAAGTTTTTATTGCAGTGTTTATAAATAGTGACCTAGTGTAAACTAAGCCGTAAAAATATTTTGTTCTTACTAAAATTGACTTAAGATTAATACAACATGATACTTAAATATTCCAAATAGTTCATTAGCATAGGAATTGGAATTTTTGGAAATTGGGAAATATTTTTGATAAAATTGGGTAAAGTAAAAAGTTATGTTTTTAATCAATTTTTCTTAGTTTTTGAGCTTGGGTTTTTAGAGGCTTATGAAATTTTATTTATATAATTTTAGGGCATTAATTGGATGCTAATTAAGGGTAAGAAAAGGGATAATTAGTTTAAATGGAGAGAGGAAAGTGTTTTGATTTATTTTAGGCCACCTCTATATATATGGTGAAAATAGACTTAAAAAAGGGTCAACTCAATAATAGTACACATCTTCCTTCTCCCTTTTTCTCTTTTGTGTTGATGCCATTTCTAAGGGAGAAGATCTCTATTTTTCATTCTTACTTCATCAATTTAACCCCAAATTAAACTAATCTACCCCTAAATCCAAGCCTTTATAACCCTTAAACACCATTTATTACAAGAAATTTAAGAAATATCAAAGGATTTTTAAGGTTTTAGGTTGGAGTGAATAGTGACACAACTTTGATTGGGTAAGAGTTTTTGGGTTTTCATATTTTTCTAAGGTTTCTAACATCCCTAAGAGTATGTTTCCTAAGTTGGTTTTGATTTCTAATGTGTATATGATTTTATACGAAAATTTCTACAATGAGATTGTTTATGTTTGTGGAATAAAGTGAGAGAGGGCAAAACAATGCAAGGAGAAGGCTTGAGCTAAGTGTAATAAAAAAAGAAATGTAGTGTATGTGTGATTTCCCTAATGTACCAGTGTGTATGTATGTGTAAGAAGCTTGTGAAACTTGTATGTTTATAATGTTTGATGCATTTTATTTTTGTTATGAGGTTAAATGATTATGTAGTTATGTGCTTATGGTGATTAGTTGGTGATTGAAAATGTGTGGCATATGTTCCCCAAATGGTTCTTACTGTGTGTGCCTTTGATGTTATGGTGGCCAATGATGCTAAATGTGTGTGTTGGCTTGAGATAATGTTGACTAGTATAATAAAGTTATGTAGAAAATGAGAATGGTTAAAAATTAAGTAATGTTCCATGTTATGGCTAAATGTGCTTTATAATGTGCCTTAAAGTATATTACATATGGTTATCTTATGCATTGGTTTTATGAGCTAGAATGATAATGAATGCGCATATAACTAGTGGTTAGGAAAGTGTTTAACATAAAGAAGGAAAGTATGCTAATATGGTTGAACCACATACAAGTACATGTATTTTATATTAAGTCATCATGATCTCCATGCAAAAAAGAGACTATGGCTCTGATATGCTAAGGTGACCAAAATCTATGTTACATATGATTAAAGATGTAATGAGCTTAATTTATGGTATATACATATATGATGTATATTGCAAGGCTAAGTATGTTCATGTGTTTATGTCACTTTAATGCTTTGATTAGTGATGCATGTTGAGAGTTTTATAAGTTATGTACAAATAATAAGGCTTAATTTTCCCTTGTTTGGTCATTTGTTAACCAAACAACTATTAAAATCTACTTTAAATCATTTTAGGATGGTGAAACAAAAATGAATATGGTGATGGCCTATAGAGTAAACAACCTAGATTGGATAGTTGATCGGTAAATTAGGGGTTTAGTAGCTGCTAGAGTACTTTCATACTTCTCTTTTTAGTCTATAAACCCATGCTATATTTGACCTTCAAGTCCACTTTGGTGGGTGATATTTGGGTCCATGCTATATTTTGGTCTTCAGAGCCATATTGGTGAACCTTGTGGTCCAATTGGTCTCAATAGCCATATGTTCCCATTATCCATTAGGGTTTATGTTTCCTTTAGTATGGGCGATATAAAAAGTTTAGTTATGAAATCTAATTTATAAAGCTTAATAATTTTTTTTCATATATTGCTTAATGCATAAAGGTAATGTGTTATCATTGAAAATACATGTTTATGATGAGGCACAGACCTGTATATAAATGTTTGCACATTTGTTATATTTATCAGGTATATGCTTATTATCATGTTTATGTTAAGAAATATATATGTGTGCTTGAATGAGAATACACATTACTTCGATTACACCATTATGCATTCATTTAGCGCATCATTTTTATTTCTGATGTACAGGTGAAAGAACCATATTAGTGTTAAAGCCTCGATAGCTACTATAGATCAAGAGAAGAATACTTTTTTGCATTTTGTTGTTCTGTAAAGATATTATGTGATGTATTTACATGAAGACACTCATATGTAGCTTAAGAGGGATTGGGCTTAATCTAGGTTTGTAATTGTTTTGTAACCTTTAAAACAAGTTTAAATTTCTTTTTAATGCTTGTATGATATCTCTTCCTATTACATGTAATTAAGATTATGATAATAATTTGGTTGGTCAGGAGGACCAATTTATAGTTGTGATGTGTTTGAGAATTATAGAAGGGTTTTTTTAAACCTACATGTTTACTATTCATTTTGGAATAGTGTCCCGATATAACCATTATACTACCAGATTTTTGACACGAGGATTCCAAAAACTATTTTAAAATTTAAAAGTGAATTTAGATTTCTATGGTTGAATGCATATATATTTAAATAATTTCAAAAGGGTTTTAATCTCTTTAGGTTTTTAAAGAAAGTAAGTTCAGATGATGCTTTGTGTGTCGCTCTTTAATCTGGTTTGCCAATTGGATTGGGTAAGGGGGGACACATGATTGAATTACATGAGATTTCTATGGCCTTATTTCACTATAGATTGGTAAAAGGTATTTCAACTATGCAACATGGGTTGAAAATGAATGGGTACATTAAAAGGCCTGCCTTTTTACGCTTTGTTATGGATCATGAGGTAAGTGTTAACTTAGTTTTATAGTCGTTAGTTATGTATAGTTTATGTTTAACTATCTGATGAACAAGATCCAAATGACAATTCTTATGCTAGTGAACATGCTCAAAACTACCAAGAAGGCTGTGAAAATGAACTCCAAGATAGTTATGGTTGTTGATTCTACTTCATTTAAAAAGAAAAAAGGGAAGAAGAAAAAGAACACAACTAAGACCCAAGGTGGAGTGAAAGAGAACAAAGGCAAATAGCTTGTTATTATTGCTACCAAGGAGACTGGCCCCAAAGGGATTTGCTTGCATTGTAATAAGACTAGGCATCAGAGGAAGAACTATAAGGCCTACTCAGAGTTTCAAAAGAAAAAGAAGCTTAGTGTGGCCTCTACATTAGGTATTTGTGTTATTAAAATAAATGCTAGTACTGCTTTTGATAACCACTCATGGATATTAAATATTAGTTGTGGTTCTTATTTAGCTTTTAATTTTTAGGGACTAAAGAATAGTTGAAAGATGAATAAAGGTAATGTGGACCTAAGTATGGCAAATGAAGCAATAGTTGTTGCATTATCTATAGGAAGGTATTATCTATATTTATCTTCTAGACTAGTATTAAAACTAAATAATTGTTATTATATTTCTTTATTAAATAAGAATATTATTTCTTTGTCTTATCTAATTAAACAAAATTTTAAGGTTTCCATTAATAAGAGCAAGGGTTACTCAATTTATAAGAATAATTTATTTTATTGTTATGGAAAAATTGTTAACGAAATATGTGTTCTTGATAATGAAAAAGAAATTTATAAAACAAATTCTGAGAGAAATAATTGATATCTTGAAACCATATTTCTTGTGGCATTGTTGTCTTGGTCATATGAATGAGAAGTACATAACTAAATTATACAAATTGTGTAATAAACCAAAAATCCGACTCTCGTGAATAGTACTTCCTAAGATGAATAGTGCTTCCCGAGACTCGAGTCACACTAAGCATACCGACGGGAATTTTGGGTAAAGTTTGAAGCCAATCCAAAGTTGTTCGGATGGTTAAAAATGCTAAATAAGATTTTACAATAGTGTCCTATGAATAGTGCCGTAGGTAACGTTGAACCATAAAATAAATTAAAAGTTGCTCAAAATAATCCAAAAATATTACAACTTGATACTCAAATATTCTGAATAGTTCAATGGCTTTGGAATAAGAATTTTCTGAGTTCGAGAACTATTTTTACCCAATTTTTAGGAAAAAAATAGATTAATTTTTCGGGTTAATGTCAAAATTTGGGCACGATATTTTGAGAGGATTTAGGGCTTGAATTTAGAGAAATTTGGGGACAATAATGGAGGAAAATTAATTTTTCTATTGGTTATTACAATTTTTTGAAGCAAAGAAAAATAATATTTTTGAAAACTATAAAAAGGGTAAATTTGCCATCCACCTTCACACACCACGCAATACCACTCCTTCCTCCAAAAACCCAAATTGCCATCCACCATTCCCTCCTCCCTTCTCCTCTTGATTTCTCTCTCCTTGGAGAAACCTACAGTGAAATCTTACACCTAAAATGATGAGCGTTATGAGATAAGTCTGTGGACACCAATTTCATTCGGAACGATGAAGTATTTTAGGAGAAAAGTTGAAGAGAAACCCGAGGTGAATAGTGACACTTTATCTCCTAAGATTTATTTTTCCATAATTTTTATTTTTCATGGGTTCTTAAGATGTCATAGAGTATGTATCTAAGCTCAAAATATTTTTTCGATCTCTATATTATTTTATATTATTTTTTGAATTTCATACCCATTTGAATTTATAGGTGAAACGACAACCTGATCCTCCCGAGGCAAGGAGAAGGCATAAGCTAGCTTCAGGGGTCCCGTACAACTTTGTTAAGTAAGTGTAATCACTTTAAATTGGCATAATTTCTCATTAATTGTATTATGTGTAATATGGCATAATCGAAATAAATATTAATAAATGCATAGAAAATGAAATAAATGCTATAAAATTATTTAAGACTTATGACATGTTAAATGCATATTATGTGGTGATTTAATGTGTTCGAATGTGATAAAAACCATGAAAACGTGATTGTTAGCTATAATTGCATTATATGTGTGAAAACCCGAAAATACCATATTATGTGTAAATGTCTAAAAATGTGTGCCTATGACATTTTTGAGTATTGAATCATGTATAAATGATGTTTTGAGTGCTAGAATGCCATAAAAGAGCTCGTCATGATAATTAGTGGCATTATGCCTATTTGTACCGTAAAACGTGTTAGTGTGCATGCAGGTGTTTTTATTGATGAATGACGTTATGTGTGCATGAATACAACATGTTGATATTTTTAGAATGGATTTTTGACCTATGATGATATATGTGTGAGTTACATGCATGATGAAGCACGAAATGGTAAATTATAGGCAAATATGGAAAATTTGCATATTATGAACATTGGAATTGATAATTGTGTCTTTATATGGCATGTTGATATGTTAAGCATCCTAATGACATTACACCTCAGAAAATGGACCCCACGGGTGTAATAGACATCAATAGGCCTAAGTTGGCCATTTGTACATGTAAAGGCCATTTGTACATGTAAAGGCCATATAATAGTGTGAGGCCTAAGATAATTTTTATGTTAATATAATGAAATGAAATGTGAAATTGGGTAAATTGACAAATAAGGACATGTTTAATGATGCCTATATAGTTAGACAACCTAGTTGGGATAAGTTGATCAATCAACTAGGATTATAGTGGCTACTAGCATACCTACGGGTCGTTGATTTACATGTCGATGGGCATGAGAGCCTTCGGGCCTAAGATTTACTTGCTGATATGCATGAGAGCCTTTGGGCCCAAGTTTACTTACCTTTGTGGTATGAAAGCCTATGAGCCTAAGTTTACTTACCTTTGTGGTATGAGAGCTTACAGGCCTAAGTTTACTTACTTATATGGTATGAGGGCCTTCGGGCCTAAGTTACACATCTTTGGATATGGAGAGCCTTCGAGCCTAAGTAATTCTATTTCCAGTCTTATTTAGTTATCTTATAGATATGGGCATCGGTTAAATGGTTAAAATG
>CANXYI011226157.1:0-14359 GCA_948208565.1 Hura crepitans | reverse complement strand
GTTTGGAATTTGAGCTTCATCTCAAAAAAGAAATGTATGAGAAACCAAAATCGTTGGTTCACCAAATCAATATACATGTACATGTAAGAAAATGTTGTAAGGTTCCTGTAGCTCTTATGTGTAATAGATAAAAAACTATTGTTATGAAACAAATATATTTAAGATAATGTACAAAATATATTTGTTTCATGTAATTGTGTCATATTATGTAACCTATAATATGGTTAAATGTTATGTGTTTATGATAGGTTTAGAGTATACTTAAGTAATGGTTACAAATGAAAATCCTAAGTATTCCAATACATTATCCACAATAAATTTAATTATTATAGTTAAATGATAAAAAGTCTAAGACTGCTTATAAGTTTTCCTAAAATTTTATGACAATATGTACACTATACATGAAGAAATATGGGTTAAATTCATGCTAATAATAAGAAATGATAAAAACATGATGATTTAGTTAAGTATGAATGAATGGTTGAATGATGCATGAGTATGCCAATGTATGCCATGTGTAATTTACTAAATTAAGTTATTTTAAAGAAAAATAAAGCCATTGCTATAGAAATATGCATTATGACTAATGATGGTGCTTAATCAAGTTATGGTTCTTGCCTTTTCTTTTATTGAATGATCTTACGTGATTTACATGAAAGCAAGAAAATGATCATAAGATTTATTGACATGTGTAGAATCATAATGGATAAAATGTATAATACATATGATGATAAGTATAATTACGTTAAGTGTGACCATGATAGGTGTATGAATTAATGAAATACACAGTTGATGAGGTAAAATACATAACATATGTGAGAATTGTATATATAGTTCCTATGACTATATGCATAGTACGGATAAAGGTATACACAGACACTGATATGAATAGGAATATTTAAATGTCAACAATAAAGATATAGAGAATACAAATAAAGAAAAGCATATTTTTATGTACGCATATGGATATGTGTGTATATATATGAACAAGTAAAGGACTTTCTTAGCACTTATATATAAGGACAAGTAATGGCCTTTCTTAGCACCTTATGTAATTTGAATGGTTAGAGGGAAATGATGAAATGTGTAGACCCCTATTTCTACCTAAGATTTAAGAAGGTCTTAGGATAGCTTGGCATGCCAAATAATGGACTCCTATATATTTAGCTACCATTGATAGCTTCAGCTATCCTATCATTTTGTACCTTTGGTACCTATTTATTTTGTACCTTCGAGTACCTACCGTTACATACCTTTAAGTTCCTATCGGTCTATTGTTTAGGCAATAGTATAGTTCTAAGGAGCACTATGCTTCGAATGTATAAATAATTAATGGAACTTAATAATGATATAACAACCCTCATATATAGATTTATGATTTTCTACATGTTAAAGTATGAATGCACATGTTCACAAGCATTTGAATAATGTTACATAAATGATATGCTTTTACAATTGTCGTAATAGTTAGCCAATTTTTATAAATGTGTATGTTATAACTTATATATTTGACATAGTATACAACACATATGGAGTTCATGGTAAATGAGGTATATAACATCATATAGAAGAAATCCATATAGAAGAAAAGTATGTACAACAAAAAATATGATATGTGAATGAAATTTATATGCACAATAAGGCATGGTGCTATGTTAGGATGGATTACATGTTTCCATGGGTTATATGTATAAAATTGACTTATATTCATGGTTAAAGGTATAATGCATGTTATGGAATATGATACATGATTTAAGTTATTAATGATAAAGAGTTAGGTTATTTATTATTTTTAGAGTTAGAGTGCACTTATGAGATGTGTGAATCAATCTATGTGTAATGATGTGTATATTTATTTTTAGATGAATGGATTTTATATTAGTATTAGTATCACCGTGAGTTTTTTCCTCAAAAAAATATTTTAATATGATTTTTATAAAGGTTTGCATATTTACTTATAACTAGTAAAGTTAACTAATAATTAGTCATCAAAACTATAATATGCACTACAGAGTGATTATGCTTGGTGTGTGGTTTTTCCTTCATATAGGTTTGAGATTGGAGTTATGTAGAAGAAAGGCATAGAGAGACACTGCATTATAAAGTACAATCAAACCATGGCATATATGATTACAATTCCTTTAATTTTTCAGTTTATTTATGCATTTTTTTATAAAACATGATATTTATTATGTATGCATAATGTCATAATCATAGAAACTTCTAAAGAAAATAATGCCAAGTATCTAAACTCAATAATGATTTAATTAATGATAAATGGATTTTGTGTGTATATGTGTAGTGTGTGTATGTGTGTGTGATTTATGGATCCTTGAGATGAGATTTTTGCTTGACTTCAAATTGTATGGTTTAAAGCTTGAGCTTTGGAGTGATGACTTGTCTTTGAAGAGTGAGGTTTTAAATGAAGCTTTAAGGATGTAATAGATGTTTTTAAGTGTTTAAAGATTTTGGGCAGTCCCTTAAGTAGCTATTATGCAAATGGAATTTTGGCATGCAAACCCACCTCTTATGATTTTGTTTTAAAGTAATCAATCAGGTTTTTATTTTGTTAAGGAAAATGTTTCCTTTATTTTTCATAAAAAAAATGAATAAAATTTATAGTCCACCCTTATTGGGTTGGTCCATATTATACTTGTATACTTTGTTAGCACTCAAGTTTATATGTTTTGTTTATGATGTAAGATTTCCTTTTTAGCCTATTAAGAACTTGATAAGGGGTGTTACAACTATTGATAGTCATATATAGGTACTCGACACCAGTTGCCATTCTCATTTTTTTCTAATTTGCAAAGGCTAAAGTGCAATAGAGGGTTGAATAAAGGTAATGTGGACCAATGCATGGTAAATAGGGCAAGAGTTGTTTCATTAACCATAGGGACATATTACTTAAATTTGCCTTCTAGATTAGCATTGGAATAGTATAATTTTTTTTATGTTCCATCCTTAAACCATAATATTGTTTCCATGTCTTATCTTATTGAATTAGATTTTAAAATTTCCATTAATAAAAGAAAAGGTTGCTAAGTGTTTAATAAAAATATATTTTATTGTTCAGCTTCAATTGTTTATGGAATATATATTCTTGATAATGAAAAAGAAATTTATAACATAAATACCAAGAGATAGAGTTGATAGGTTAAAGCCATCTTTTTTGAGGAACTACCAACTTGGTCATATAAATGAGAAGCATATGACTAAGTTAACAAATTAGGTGACTTAGGTTCATTTGATTATCAATCAATTAAAAAATGTGAATCTTATTTAATGAGCAAGATGATAAAGATACTCTTTAGTGGTAAGGGTGATTGTGTAACTCGTTTATTAGAACTAATACATTCAGATGTATGTTGCCTATTAACTACTTATACAAGAGATGGTTATCTCAAATTCATAAACTTTGTTGATGATTATCAACAACATAGGTATTTGTAATTGATGAAGTACAAATCTAAAGCCTATGAAAAGTTTAAAGAATTTATAACTTGGCAAAAGAATTAAAGCATTTCGATCAGATCATGAAGAGAATACTTGAGTTAAAAATTCCAAAGCTCTCTAAGTGATAATGGGATATTAACTTAATAGGCTCCTTTTTATACACCATAATATAATTGTGCGTCAAAAAGGAGAAATCAATCTTATTAAAAGTATGCCCTAGAGCTTGCATGTAATATGGATATTTTCTCTACATAAGAAACTTTGGTTTATAACAAAAGTCATTCTTTATTACTATAGTGCTTATGTTAATTCATTTGCTTGATATGATTAATTCAATTGCTTGATATGATCTTAAACTATGTAACAAAATCCATGGAACATTCCTAATACAGAGGAAATCATGAAGTTAATAATGTGAGATTCTTATTACATGCAAAAGTGAAGTATCAAAACTATCTATAGTCATAGTACTAACAAGATGAGACATTGTTAATGTGAATAAACTAGCAAATGTTATTCTCTTTGACCTAGTTAAACAATAGTTCTAACAAGCTGCAAGCATGGTGATGCTTAGGGATAACATATGGATGCTTTTTTTAGAAACAAGTTCATAGGAGGCCCAATATGAGAATGTTTACATGGATAAATAATCCATATTAGTGAAAAAATCTCATCATATTAGTTGTGCAAGTATCTTCTGATTTGAATCCCAAAGTTATCTTAAGTATAGAGAACTATGCTTTGAATTTGGCAATTTTATATTGCCATTATATATACATAGCTAGGTGATGAGGTATAGTTTAAAATAATTGAAGGTAGTTTAGTGATCGATAAATGATTCACCATATCATATTACATTGGTGGTGTTTATCTCACTATTCTAATATGCCTCTATTTTGAGAATCTTTGGCAAACGTAAAATAAAAGAGTGAATGAGAATCACAAGGGCATCTTTAGAATAAAAGATGAAATATTGTAACTAACATATTCAGTGATTGATTGAACATACTTAATCAAGCATTAAGTTGATACATGTTAATACTCAAGTATAAATGAGATAAGGTCTCATGAAAAGATAAATTGAATAGTAATTATCTATAGAAGGGTTAAGTCAAACCACATGACATTTTTGACACTTAAGTAGTTTTAATGTATGGCATAACACTAATATGGACTTATACATAAGTGGACAATTTATTGGGAATCAATTATTAGACTAATTGGATTGGACCACAAGAATCCCAATTAGACTGGGGCTCTTGTCCACTGTGTATAGCCAACATGCTTCGAAAACCCTTAGGGTCAAACACCGATGGTGAAAATTAATAAGGTAAAATTACAAAGAATTTAATGATATGGGATGTCATTAAATAAAAAGAAATAAAATGAAAAAGGTTATTGGGCTTGGAGCACAAGAGAAAAGCTTAAAACATTAATTAAGTGTTAATCAAATGTTTTTAGTAACTAAGATAAAATTAAGCCTCTTAATTAATTAATTAATTAAAAGGCTATTTTTTTCTTCACCCTTTTAAGGGTTTAAGGGCTAGAACAATCTAGCCTAAGGGTTATAAAAAGGGTATAAAAATCCTTGTAAAGTCATTCATAACAGAGGAGCTATAACAAATAGAACAATTATCTATTATTGTTAGAAATTCACCTTACTTTTGAACCTTCTCCTTACTCATTCTTGAATTTTATTTCATATAGTACCTACAAATAAAATTTACTTGTGAACCTTTTGGAGAGTTCTCATTGAATTTTTCACTAGTGTGAATACCTTAAAGGTGTTCCCAAGAGGATCACTGTGGTTTGTAATAACCCGATGAGGTGAAAAGCTACAAATTATAATTGTGTAGAGAATTTACGATAAATTCTAATTTTGTGATTTCTTCAATTTTTGTTTTCCAATTTTTTAATGTTACAACCTTTGCTAGGTTCCATAGATGTTCAATTTCCACTGTGCATGAGTCTATGGGAACCAACAATGGTGTTAGAGCCTGGTTTTAGAGAAAAGTTGAAAATTATCACAGTTTATTGGTATCCTATAGTTAAACTTAGAAATTTTGGTTTGATTTTTCTATATGCTTTTTTATTTTAATCCTTTTCTAATTGATATATATGGATTAAATCTTATTAGAAATAATTTTGTTTTTGACTTTGTGTATTTTTGAGATTTTATATTCTTCAATGAACTAAAATGATGAAAATTTCCTATACTAGTCGACTAGGATGTTTCTATTTGGTTAAATTGGTTATTTAATTAGTTTTAGTCCCAAATTTTATTTTTAGGCTCTCAAAACCCTAAAGTTTGAATATGTGACTGATCAATAAAATTGGATTTTATTTGATAATTAAAATAATTAATTTAAAAGTAAATATGGGTTTTCATATAATGAGTTAACTAGTTTTTGAAATTTTTGTTTAGTTCAATTTTTAATATTTTCAGCCCCAAATTATTTTTCTTAAGTTCTTATGTAACACCGCTTACTGGATTCTCGAAGAAACCCAATAACTGGTGCTCTTCCCTCTAGGTCACCCATCCTTAACTTCTCCCACGATCATTCATTTAACTTTTACTTATTCTGTATGATTTAATTCTATCTGACTTTAAATTCCTTTCTGTCTATTCCTACAATTCATTTAGGTTCATACTAACATGTTCATGACATTACAGGGTGATTTTAATATAGCCAGATATTTCTAAAAAATTTGGTAGCATAACAGCTGCTCGGGTCACTATCCTAAAATTTTTAACCTGTAAAACACTTATATAATAGATTATCTCATCTCCTAGACTCTTTTGGTCCCCTAGATATCGACCTATCATCATCATTTATCAAAAAACAACACAAGCCTTATACCACAATCAAGGAAAACACATAAAGCCTCAAGCTCACAAAACATCAATATATGTCATACATTCACAAAAGGGATTAACACTTGATTAATTACAACATAATTTGTATGTATACAATTACATACTATGTCCCTTATATACATAACACCCATTCTCCCACCTAAGTACATAAAGTATAAAAGCTATGCAATTGTACATTATCAACCTTCTAAAAAATGACCTTTGAACTCCACTACACATTTTATGAGGCTATATCCTTGTTCTTATTACCTACACACAGAAATAGGTACCTAAGCATATAATATACTCAGTGGTGAATCCAAGCATTTAAAATAAGTCTAGCAGTTTATCCTTGCATAATACTCATATTCTTATCTTGTTCTAATATCCACATTCAACTTAGAATACTAATCATGCAAAATTATCATTTTACCCTTAGGGTGTTTTTGTCTTTAAATTACCCAGTTAATCACTATAATTCATGTAAATTATGTTTTAAGATCATTATTAATTATGACATGCATAATCCTTACAAATTAAGCCATTAAGCATTACCAGTGGAAAGTTAACAAAATACCATTGTATTATATTTCAAAGCCATATTGTAAATTACATTAATCATGTTTAATTGTTTTAGTTGGCCCATCTTAAGAGGTACACTGACAGACACTAGATCTAGAGGGAATAACTAGTGCAGTGATCCATATTCTAGACCCTGACCATTGCACTAGCCTGATTAAGTTATAGCACCCAAGGTGTAGATAACCAGGTATGGTCTATCCAGCAGATTGGTCTATCCAATAAACTAGTACAATGGCCTTACAGGACCTTCACCACTGTACCAATATTATTTAAAAGATCAGTGATAAGGTGGCTGTGTCTACCCAGTAGACTGGTCTGTCCAATAGACTAGTATAGTGGCCTCTAACACCTACACTGCTGCACTAGCAAAAATTAATTCTAGCATTAGGTGGCAAGGATAGAAAGTTATCTATCCAACAGACTAGTACAGTAGCCCTAATAAGAACCTATGCCACTATGCCAGCCATGTCTAAAAAATAGACAGCGTAATAGCTCTTAAAAATCCCTAAGTTAACCAGTCAACCCATCCAATGGTTGTTTATCTAATGGGACATCTAACCTCAATCTATGTTTATTTCTTTACTAATTAACTTTTTATAGTATTATCAAGTCAAAATTAGATAGTTATAATTTTTATGGCACCGTTGAAATTTATTCCGGTCTAGTACGGCCACAAATAGGCTGTACCGAGTAAATTCTCAAAAGTATTTTTAAAGTGTGTAATTTCTAGTAATTATGATATATTATGCTAAACTTTATCTCATAAGTATTTCATAGTTTTATCCCATTTACTATCTAATGGTTTTATTAGTTTAGGTAATGGTCATTTTAGGACAATTACAGGTCATTTAGACAAAGTTTTCACTAAGCTTTGTAGGTCCATTTCACCTTATTTTTCAATGCAGTTTTTATTATTTATTTCATGCATTCATTAGCCTAAAGCCAATAATACTTAGGCCACTTAAAAGGCCAAAAATATAGGTATACATACTACTATAAATAATCACCCCATCATAGCCATTTTAAGGCATATAACTTAAGCATATTGTTCATGTACAAACCATGGCCCTTAAAGGCAAATACAAGCCACTTTTCATACATTATTTCTAGCTAAACTTAAGTTCATTATTCATTCCATTTCTTACCTATATTACATGCCTTTTTTAGGTATACATTGACTAAGTTCATGCTAATATAATTTAAACCACCATAGCTCACATAAGTACATTATTTTAGGCATACTCATTACATACATGTTCTATCACTTTCATGCCTATTTACACTAATATAGCTCTCAGGTTTTACCCATTTTTAGCCTTATTCATGAATTTCCATGCCTTTTACCAAACATTCCACCTTGCATCTATAGTTTAAACACAAAAATACAAATACATATACCCTACCATGCCAATTTAGATAACTTACCCAGGGCACATGCCTCGGCCATTATTAGGCTTCCATGCTACCATGCATCAACTAATCTCATTACATGCCATATCATCAATTCATGCATAATAAGTCTAATATATATGCATTGTCAACCTCAAACATTAATTAGAACTACTATATCATGCCATACACATTCCCAAGCTATAGACAAGCTCTCGACCACTTCCTTACCTCATGCCTAACATGCATTTTCTCTTTACTTTACAAGTACTTCCATTACATACCAACACCAAAACCATCATAAGCATACATTAAACATCATAACACATATTAAGCACTATAAACATACCTTTACCTCCTTACACTCCTCTCGACTACTAAGAGTTTGACATCAATTTGACTTCTTTTCATCAATTAACCGTACAATTCACATTCTATCATGCCATACACTACAATCCTTCGATGAAAACACATATCTAAGCTAATTTGTGAACTTAAATCATTATTAAACCTAAAAAATAGCTACTAAAATTGAAGGGCATAAAGTGAATGGTTGAATTCACTTACCCCCACACTTTAAGAAAGGAAAAGTCCACACTTTAAGCCTTTAAATGCACCCTTCTAGCTTGCCATGATAGCCTTTTCTCCCCTCTTTCAAGCTTTTTCTCTTCTTAAATCACCTCAAAAACCATCAAACAAAATGGTATTAGACATGAGGCATCCTAAACAGCCATTTCCAACCAAAAAGAACTAAGGAAAACTAAGAAGAAAGCCATAAAAATCACCTTGCTCACTTGTTGGATAACTTTTGTCCAAGAAAATTTAGAGATTTTTCCTTAATTCATGGTTGCTCCTTTTGCTATAATTTTTCTTCCTTTAGCTCCCTAACACATCAATTTGAATTTAGGCAAGTAGAAATTCAAGAATTAGGTTAAAGAAGATTGTGAAAATGGGGAGAGGAGCTAGAAAATGTGTCAGTTCCAGTAGGGTGAGGGAGAAGAAATTCTTCCATTTATTTAGTGGACAAATTCACTTGTCACTCACCTTTGCCACTTCATAGGCCTTAAGACAAATGGCCTAGTGTGGGTGGGTCCCATAACTACTCGAGCAATCCTGAAATGTCTCAATTTTTGGCAAACTTTGAAAATTCACACAAACCTCAAAAAATTACAACATTTGCTTTGAAATTCATATTTTAATCCCTTTTACATGCTCATAAATTTTTGCAACCAAATTCCATTGATAAGATAGTTTTTAAACTACCTCGATTTGTGTGCCAACCTAAAAAACTATGATAATTTACAAACAATCCCTTAATTCAAAAATTATTTCACTAATAGAGTTAATGGAATTTTTGAGCTTCAAGGCCTGATATTTTTAGGTCTGTCTAGGCATATCCTAAGTCATTCCCTGCTCGAAGAATTTTCATTGCCTAGAGATGTAGCTTACAATCTGAAATGAATTATTAGTTTTGCTAAATTTTTTAATTTTGCCTTTTTCATCAAAATAAAGTCCCTTGAAGTTTTATAACTAGTTTCACTACCTTGATTTACGTGCAAGTGACTCGGCACCCCGAGCACACTTCTTGAACCTAGTGGCACTATTCATGAAGCCTCAAAACACAAGCATTACATCCTAAGGGTCAAATATTTAATTCTAGAGATGTCCAATAAAATTGTATTTTATTTGGTAATTTTAAAAAATCATTGAACATAGTTTTCAAGCTATTTTTGCATTAGAGATAGTGGCTAAATTAGGGCAAATTTTTTCGAATGATTTCTTTTAGTTTTTTGTGCTCAAATTATTTTTCATAAGTTCTTTAAGAATTGAAAAATAATTGTAAATCTGATTAATGAAATTGGACTTTATTTGATAATTAAAAGAATTGTTTGAAAACAAATTTCGTTGTTAATAGCACCTATAAAAATTGATTAAGCTTCTATTAATAGTATCAACATTTAAATTTGCTTTCTTTCAATTTTAGACCTATTTGCTCATAATTATTGGATAATTATAAAACTAATTTGAATATTTTGAATGCTAACAATTGGTTACATATGAATTGGATCCATAGTTTTGTAACAGTTGTATGAATATATACTATATTCGCTATCAATAGTGATTAATAAATTAATTTTGAGTTTATCAACTAGATTAATTAATTTTTTTGTTATTATATGTGATTTTTTATGTTCATGCTTGTTAGAATTGGTCTAAAATCATTTGAAACAATTATTTTATAAAACATTTCAAATTGGTTTATCGATAAATGCTAGTAGGATTTTTGGCATAGTGCATTTCAAAAATTAAAATTAAATAATTCTAAGATTTTGTTGTAATTCGCTACTAGAATTGATGCAAATTTAATTAAATAATTGGATTAAATAATTAAGGCTTCAAATTAATTATTGGTTGGATGAATAGTCGGATGAACATCAAAATTTTCAAACATATATAACTCGAGAATCCGAAAAATAATTTTTAATTTGATTGAAAATTTTGCCTTTTTAAAAATGGTTTTTAAATTGGAAAGGATGTTTAAATATAGAATTTAATTTGAAAAATGATGTTTAAATATGGAATTTAATTTGATTAATTGGATTAATGAGATTTATTGCCATATTTAAAATTTTAAAAAAAACTAAGCATACATGGCATGTTAATTTTTCAATAAACTAAATTCAACTGAGTGGGAACCAAAAATTGCAATTTAATTATATGCAATAGAAATGCATGTTAGGGTGTATGTATGACATGATGACTAGTTATGCAAAAAGACTAATGAGATTGATTTATATTGCATGAATTTTTTTTTCTTTGGTTAAATTAAGCTTGTGTGTCTCAACCTTTTCTCTTATTTTTGTATTGTATTCTTTTCTCATCTAATGCCCCTCACATGTAATATGAGGTCTACTAATTTATGTGATATGTAATTATATTACATAGGATTAGATTTGGATAAAGAAATATAATGAGGAAAAATGGAGAAGAAGGCCCACCAAAGAGAAATAAGTTAGAAGAGTTATTTTTATTTCTTTTTGGGATTGTAATTCATGCATACTACCTAGGGTCTAGCCTAAATTGGTTTCCTTTGGCTTAAGGAAATTAATGTAGTAAAAGTCTATTACTAGATCATATATTTAATATGATTAAATAGCATGTATATGATTTAATATTATTAAATATGTATGTACATGCCAAAGCATGTGAAATACCTTTGCATGAGCATGCCAAAATATGCAACCCTGATGAGATTAAAATGGAATAAATCCCTCAAACTAAATGCTAAGTCTTACAAGTCTTCAATTAGTATAGTTTTAATAAGAGTTCTTCTTATTGTTGGGTTATTTGGTAAACCCAAGTTTATGCTATGTCAAATATGTTACAACTATACTGATAGGTCCATCTTATACTATCCTTTAATTTGTTAGGCAAACCCAAGGTTAATAGTTCTAGAGGTAGATTGGGGAAATGTGTATGAGATACACATGCACCATAAGTTGGTGACCTAATGATCAGTAGCTGTATGAAAATGCAATTAGCATGAAATGCCTACATTTCTAGTACGGGTTAGGCTAAGTTTTGACCTTAATGATAAATGGGTACTATCTCACTAAGAAAACCATCATGTTTTCTCATATCCACGTGAGGACTATTGGTTGAAAATAAAATAGAGAGAGCACATATGGATTTTATAAAAGAAATATAAAATGCATTCATGTACATAACCATACTCTAACATGTTTTAATCTTTACTTGTCAATTGTTTTACTGCATCATAAATAAATTTAACTTGAATTTACATATGATTCTTGATGCTAATATTTATTCAAATGATTTCAAATCAAAGAATAGTTCTCAGAATTGAAAAGATAGATATGTGTTGGACACATATACTCCATATCCTTTAATTGATAAAAATTCCAACTGGGAATTGGAATCTTTTTCAAACTCATATAGGGATGGCAATATGATTGCCTTTTTATCTCTTAAACATTAGAAAGACCACAGGCATGTGATGCTCACATCATCAAATATCATCTTTTGAAATAAAAAATATATGATATCTATAACATTACTTCATTTAAAGATAGTGGAGGACAGTTTAAGAGTTGAAAGTGTTATGCTTCAATTCCCTGATTTCATGATATTTTAGAATTAAGAGTTAATTCTATAATCATAAAACATGATACATCTGATCAAGACTTTTTCTACTAGGAATAGAAATTATTGTCTAATTAGTTGAGAGCCTATAGAAGCAAAAAGAGACTAGTCCCAAAAGTAGGAATTGTAAGGCTTACCTTGTATCTCTAATTAAGAAGAAGCATGTGATGCTTTAACTTTAGGTATTAGTATTATTGAGATTAATACAAGTAAGGGTGATATGGTCCTATGGGTGGCAAATAGAGCAAGAGTTATTGCATTAGCTGTTAAAATATATAATTTTTATTTACCTTCGAGACTTGTATTAGAACTGAATAATTATTATTTTGTTCCTTACATAAATAAGAACATTATTTCTTTATCTTATCTTGCTAAACAAGAATTTGATATTTCCATTAATAAGAGAAAGGATTGCCCAATTTTTAAAGATAATTTTTTATATCCTTTTAGATCTAATGTTAATGGAATTTATGTTCTTCATAATTAAAAGGAACTCAATAATATTAATACTAAGAGATAAAATATGGATAACCTAAAACCATCTTTCTTATGGCACTATCATTTAGGCCATATAAATCAGAAGCACATGTCTAAGTTACACAAGTCTAGTGACT
This sequence comes from Hura crepitans, assembly GCA_948208565.1. Lineage (NCBI taxonomy): Eukaryota > Viridiplantae > Streptophyta > Magnoliopsida > Malpighiales > Euphorbiaceae > Hura > Hura crepitans. Next base: position 1,297 of record CANXYI011226157.1, on the reverse strand, counting down.
TAAGTTCATTTCATTATAAATCTATTGAAACACACGAGTCTTGTTTATTAGGCAAAATGACAAAGACATCTTTTAGTGGAAAAAATGAACATGCTAGTAGGCTTTTAAACCTTATACATACATATATATACATACCTATGACCATATATGCAAGAGGTGGCTTTCTCTACTTCATTACTTTTATTGATGATTACTCTAGATATGGGTATGTGTACTTGATAAAGTACAAATATGAAGCCTTTAAAAAATTCAAAGAATTTAGAAATGATATTAAGAAATAGCTTGACAAATGTATTAAAAAACTATGATCAAATTAAGGTAGAGAATATTTAAGTCATGAATCTTAGAGTTATCTAAGAGATAATAGTATTATCTCAGTGGACTCTTTCATATACACCATAGCATAATGTTGTATCTAAAAGGAGTAATCAAATCCTATTGGAGGTGGTTTAATCCAAGATGAGCTTTCCAAAGTTGCCCAGATTATTTTAGGGTTTTGCATTATAAATTGCTATCTATCATTTAAATAGAGTTCCATCAAAATCAATTAATGTTACCCGATATGAGATATGGTGTAATAAAAAATAATTCTTTTAAATTTGAAAGTATAGGGTTGCCCTGCCTATGTGAGAAGAATCATGTCAAATAAGCTTTATGATAAATTTGACAAGTACTTATTTGTTGGATATCTAAAGGGGTCACTTGAATATCACTTCTACAATACATTAAAACAAAAGGTGTTTGTTTCAAACCATGATATCTTCCTAGAGAAAGAGTTTCTCTTAAGGGAAGGTAATGGGAGTAGAATCAAATTTAATAAAGTTTGTGAACCATAAATAGAGGTCAATCAATTGATTGATCCATAACCGATGAAAAATAGTGATGATGTAATAGTAGAATCTATAAAAACACAAGGTCTTAGATGTTCTACTAAGGTTCATAGTATTACTGAAAGATATGGATTTCTCATCTATGAGAATAGTAATGTGACCATAATAAAATAGGATGAGCCTTTAAGCTATGAAGAGGTCCTGAAGAGTTTAGAATCAAAATTATTGTTAAAGGCCTTGCAATTTGAAATAGGTTCCATGTATGACAACCAAGTATGAATTTTAGTTGATGCACTTAGAAGGATTAAACTTGTTGAGTGCAAATGGAACTTTAAAAAGAAAACAAACATAAATGGTAAGGTGGTTACCCATAAAGCAAGGTTAGTTGCAAAGGGTTATCATTAAAGGTAAAGAATTGACTTTGATAAAACATTTTCATCAATAGCTATGCTTAAATCCATTATGAT